>VXBJ01002094.1:14219-109179 GCA_013400055.1 Nycticryphes semicollaris | reverse complement strand
TGATAGGTTGATAAGAAGGGGCTGCAAGCACATTATAGAACAAAATTAGAATATAAAATGAACTTGACAAATTGGAGAAACAGCCTGGGGAAAAATGGAGATTTAGTTCAATGACAACCAAGTGGAAGAGTCTGTGCTTAGCCAAGAACAATTAACTGCTCAGATAATGGGTAACAACAACTGCTGAGGCTGTGATTCTGCATAGAAAGATAAAATTGTAGCACACAACAATCTGAATATGACTTAACAACTGTTTGGGGTTTGCAACAACAACAACAAAAAAATGGTATCGGCTGTACTGGGACGTAGGAGAAATGAGTTGCATAGGCCCACTTGCTATTCTACCAGCTGTGGTAATGGGTACTGCAATTCAAATATACATACAAACACACAGATATATATACATGGACTATTTGTAGAAAATTGAAGGTAGAGATACAAGAATCACCAGAACATATGATCTACAAGGAATGAGTTAGAGTTGCTAGATGGCTGAGGGGAGACATCATAACTGTTTACAAGAACTGAAGTCTATACTTACAGGATGCTGAACAAGAAATAATAGAATTAAATTACATAGGTGCATTTGGCTGACTTGAGACCCTTACCAGCTGTTTTTCTAGTGCTTCTGTTATTTGCACTACTCATTTCATACTGCATCTTAAGAGGAAAGTCATGAATACACAAAGTTAGTAAAGTGATGAAGTGCAAGTCCTTGCTTTTATCTCTTGCCTATCTGCCAAGGTTTGCATGGGAATTTCTGTGTTGTTTCTTTTTATAAGAATAGCTATTTTGGGTTACCCTATATAATAGCTTACTTTTGATAAAATCTAATGATCAGAAACAGCTGAAAAGCCCAAAAAACACCAAAACACACACATACAAGTAACAGACTGTAAAGTTAACCATGCCATAAAACAATCTTCCTCCTCAACACAAACTCACTATTATCCTTTTACACTAAATAAGTTGCTGTGCAGTTAAAAATAGAGAATGAGAAAACAAAAATCTGTTTACTCTGTATGTTCTCTACTACAGCTCCGTGGTGAGTTGACCCTGTTTGGACACCATGTACCCTCCAAAGCTGCCCCGTCACTCCCCCTCCCCAACTGGAAAGGGGGAGAGAAAATATAACAAAAGGCTCATGGGTCAAGGTAAGGCCAGGGAGATCGTTTAGCACTTACTGTAACAGGCAAAACAGACTTGACTTGGGGAAAATTAATTTAATTTATTACCAGTCCAATCAGAGTAGGATAATGAGAAATAAAAACTAAACCTTAAAACACCTTTCCTCCCACCCCTCCCCTCTTCCCAGGCTCAACTTCACTCCCGGTTTTCTCTACCTCCTCCCCCCGAGCAGCACAAGGGGATGGAGAACGGGGGTTGTGGTCAGTTTATCACATGCAGCTTCTGCCTCTCCTTCCTCCTCAGGGAAAGACTCCTCACACTCTTCCCCTGCTCCATTGTGGGGTCCCTGACACAGCAGACAGCTCTCCAATGTGAGTCCTTCCACGGGGTGAAGCCCTTCAGCAACAGACTGCTCCAGTGTGGGTCCCCCATGAGGTCACAAGTCCTGCCAGCAAACTTGCTCCGGGGTGGGCTTCTCTCTCCACAGGTGCACAGGTTCCGCCTGGAGCCTGCTCCAGCACAGGCTTCCCATAGGGTCACAACCTCCTTCAGGTGCATCCACCTGGTCTGGCATCAGGTCCTCCACAGGCTGCACGTGGATATCTGCTCCACCATTAACTTCCATGGGCTACAGAGAGACAGCCTACTTCACCATGGTCTTTGTCACAAGCTGCAAGGGAATACCTGCTCTGACACCCAGAGAACCTCCTCCTCTCTCCTTCACTGACCTTGGTTTCTACACAGTTGTTTCGCTCTTCTCACCTGGTTGCTGTCACACGGTGGGGGGGGGTTCCCCTTATTTAATATGTTATCCTAGAAGTGCTACCACTGTTGCTGATGGGCTCGACCTTGTCCAGCAGTAGGTCTGTCTTGCAGTCAGCTGGCATTGGCCCTGTCAGACATAGGGGAAACTTCTAGCAGCTTCTCAGAGAAGCTCCCCTGCTCCCAAAACCTTGCCACACAGACCCAATACAAACTCTTAGAAGTGGCTCCATCACATTTCAGAACGATTATTCTTGCTGCTCCTTACCCACTCATTTTCTTTTCTTCCTGCCATATTTAAACTGAGAAATAATCACCTGCTGAAATCAATACTGAAAAATAAGATAAAGCTAGCTATTTTTAGTGAGAATATATCATCACACTCCCAGTCACCTTCTAGAAGTTTTCTGACTGGTAGAAAGAAAACCCACTCATGCTTCACAAATAAAACCAAACTTCAATAGACAAGTTCACCTGTCAGCACAATGAATTGCATTTAATGGCCACATTCATCCACTGATTAGAAGCAACTGCTTCCACTTTCCAGTCCATCTGACTGTTCAGAAAGTTGTACCATGTTCTTACCATTCCGGGCTGGTATAAAATAACTTTGACGTTTTTCATCCCTCCCCTATAGTATCTTAAAATGTAAGGTTTGGCTGCATTTGAAGATTGAACCTGTAGTACAGTTCTTCTAACAACATCTCAATATTTCAAATGTATTTGCATATCTATTTCCTACTGGCATGAGTTCGAAAGAATTCAAATCTAGAAAAAAATAAAGTTATGATGAGTTTTTTCTTCATGTCAACAATCCATGCTAAAACTGGTGACAGTAGATTGAAACTTCAAAGTTACGTAATCATTCCATATGGTGGCTGTCATAAATAAAAACTTGAATGAAGCTACCCTGTGTGCAGGTGTTTAGCAAAATTTTAGATACTAAATATTTCAGAAGGATTTACTCCAACAGTGAGGTTGTTTGCCGTTGGCAAGAGGGTATATCAGGTCTGCAGAAGCTTAAGCTGTTGGGTTTTGCAAAAATTTAAAAAAATGCATCTCTGTTGGATGCGTTCACACATGCAAGAAGCCTGTTTGCATCAGCAGGTATAGCTAATGTGGAGAGAACATTCCAAAAATACGCATTTCAGCTTCTACATTTTGCATAAAAAGTAGTCGTGTGTTTTGGTCTAGTGAATCTGTCAAAAAAGTATTTATATGAATATTCGTAAGAATAACTTACCATATAATCATCCCACATGATTCAATCATTTAACAAGCTTGAGAACTAGTACACAGATGGTTAGTTGCCAAAATGTCATTCATTTTCTTGCATCATCTTGGTTATTTGCAGTTGAGAAGCATCAGCTCTGAGTTTGCAAATAATAATAACCACAACTTTTTGTCTTATCATTTCCATGTATATTAAACAAAGATTCAATAACCTCTATCTGCAGATATCGAAGAGGAATAGGCATGCAGATTTGCATTAGAGCCAGCTTGATCTAACAAATCATCAGATTACCCAAGCCATTTTAATTATCCTAACTCTTCTTTTACTATCTACATGCACATTCAGAGAGACAAAGCATGGCCCATTCACCTACATCAAGCAATGCATAGCATCTGGCCGAACTGCAAAACTGGACTACAAGTCTGAGTCCTTAACCTCAACATTATTACACAAATCAGGCAGTTCTCTGGCAACGTGGCACATCTAAAGTCACACAGCAAGAAAAAGACAAAACTCGAGTTGTAAAGCAAACCTAGTGGTGTCCCATGAGCAAAGCATCTACAAGCTTCAAAATGTTGTGTATGAGGCCTTTCAGATGAAACATGAATACAAGTGAAGTGAGAAATACAATACAGTAAGTCATCAGAGTACTGCACTACTCAGAGGTCCCAGCTGAGATCAAAGTGTGATACTGGAGGCACCATGCAAACAAGCGGAGAGAAACTATCCCAATTCAAACAGCTTACAAATTATGTAAATAATAAAAAAGATAGAGAGACTGTATGATCTTTTCTGTACAAGTAAGAGAACTGAAACATTTAAAGGAAACAGATAAGTAACTTCACAGAAACTCTGCAATACAAAAGATCATTCTATTCAAACCCGTATGATACACAAGTACACGTAGAGAAAGTTTTACCTTACAAGCCAGTTGCAAATTCTTTCATAAATCTACAACTTACAAAAGCAGTATCGTAAGTGCAATACTAGGAAACTCAGCTTCTTGACCTGTACTGGTTCTATGACGTCAGTAGCTCAGTGATTACTCTGCTATCACTGTACCCTTATCACAAGGAACATATACAACCATTTAGCTGGAAACGTAATAAGCTTCTCAACAGAAAACTTGCCCTTCAAAAAAGTAAAATCCTGCATTTACAAATACTTCTGTTCTTTTCCAACGGACCCCAAAATAAAGTATTTCACAATATATTCCTTCTTAGTTTGGTAGTTCCTGTTAATCCACCTGACTCTACTCTCCTCCATCAAAAACATAGTTTGAACAGTCACAAATCAGTATCCTTTTCTTATATTAACAGAAATGCAATAATGTTTTAGTGGTAAAGTCACTTCTGGTTTTTCCCGGGAGTACAGCCAAAATGATTAATTTAAGCATCCAAAAAAAAAAAAAAAAAAAAAGCATGGAATTCTTTAAGTTAAAAGGTCAAAATATACTCAAGTGCATTGTCTAACCCATGAACTAACAAACAGACACAAAAATTATTGGAGATTCATGCTTTTTGATGCATCCTTACAAAAAGCCAACTATGGCTTCCAAACCCATTAACCAACTTCATGGTACCATTCCTCCATGCAAATTAGTGCATACTTCTTCACTTTTATCTACAAATTGCACTCTCATTGATGGATGGCCTCAATAAACAGTCTAACAGTAATTGCTCTTTGTCAAGTGCTTGTAGGTGTTTGTATGAGTACATTTGCATTCTTTTCTTCACAGATTTTCTGATCAAACAGTGTTTAACATAAAAATGGATTTGCCTCTTACTAATGAACACCGGATAAGACACATCATAATTTGAAATACAATAATGGTGTCTGCTTTGCAAATAAGTAATCTGTGAGATGCAAGAGTGCTGTGTCAAAATATGATAATTTAAGTCAACTGTATTTTCAAAACACAGTTTTGCATAAACATCTTATCCCTCCTTTGAAGGATATTAAAGTTTGTTGAAACCACAGAAAACGCCTTGGTCTTTCCTCAGTGGATCCCTAGAGCACTTAAAATTATTTAAATTATTTATTTAAAGTATTTGTATTGAAAAAAATAAACCAACCACCTTATATTTAGTGAAACTTAATAACAAAATGCACATCGCTGGTAACTTACATTAATTTTCTCTCCTCCTTAATAGAAAAAAAATATTCTTTCGTGTTTTTACATCATATTTTCACATCAAGTTTACCTGTTTCACATCAAGTTTACCTGTTTCATACAGCAGGTTTGAGGGATGTATTTCAAAGACCAAGATTATTTTTTCAATGATCAGTATTACAAAACTCATTAAAACAACTACTAGGAAGACTAGCACTTCAACAGTACATAGCACATCCACCATCCTTAAACACCTCATCTGTAAACAGAAGGACATGCCACATAGTATAACTACACAGACGAAGACCTCTCCTATAACAGAAGTTAAATATGCAAAGCATGGAAACACCAATACATGGAGGAGACTCACAGAGGAGCATTATTAAGTACAAGCATCTGATTACATATGAAAGATCAAGCAACCAAAGTATCAGCAGTGAAATTTAACCACAAAATTTATGCAAAAGGCCCCAAAGTATTATGACAGTTTTAAACACCATAAAGAATAGAAACCAGTACTTATACTTCAACTCAAATAGTACCAAAAGCAGAGCCACATCCAGGGCAAATAACCTTCAGGTTAGTCTTGACTTGTCGTGTGCCACCTGTTGAAGCATGAACCTCCCTTCCCACAGATCTTTCTCGACAGCCCGTAAGACTGGCAACTGACCACAGTTTATTACAAGAGGTCTAAAGTCATTCCCATACACTGGAAAGCTAAAAATGTATATGTGTAACTCCATATGTTCCTAAAACAATCTAAGTACAACTGTGCACATACAAACAGGTGTTTCAAGTTTTGGCAAGACAGCAGCTTCTAAAACAAAACTCGTATTTCAGACAGGCACTGGCTGGCTTCAATTTTAGCCTAGAAGAAATAAGCATATGCTGTTGAGCTATTCTGTGACGGCCAGCCACACAGTGTCTACCTCAACACGAAACAAATATTTTAAGATGAGTATAGGAGACTATTTCTGGGAAAAATACAATGTGCCTATAGTTTCAAATGCTTGTTTCTTAAAACATATGTTTTAAGTAGGTAAAGGTGAAAACAATTACAATATATCAATAATATATAAGATCAAATCTGATTCCAAATTCCTTCAAGATATCCTTCTAACAAAGCATATTAAAGATTAAAACACACTGAAATGCACTTAGCAAATCTTAGGAGCATTACAAAGAACAATAAGCACCTTTTTTCTACATGTATCATAATGCTCTTCTGCAGTATTTGCAAGCCAAACATCAAAGCACTCTTCAAATCCACACAAGAAAATCTAAAAGTGGAATACAATATGATTATACTCTACAACCAAAATTAATCTATTTTCTTTATCAAAATCTATGAGAGAAATAAAATAGAAAATAGCACGAAGCACTAGAAGCAGGGATTTTGTAAATGTCTACCTTAGTAATCTGAGATATGTGGACAACATAACAGTTTGCCATAAACAGGTTGCTACAATCTCTACACAACTACACAAACGAGAAGCACTTTGTTTTCATATTATAAAATGCTGATGAGGCCCATAACCCTGAACAGAGAGCTGCATAATGGACCACTGTAATCCAGCAGGCCAATGATGAACGTAATAGGAGTCAGCACCAGACCTGACACTTTCTGGGAGGAAAGGATCTATATCCCGAGATCTGATATTAAAGAACTGCCTGAACGCATCTTAATCAAGTATTTTCATCTTTTATCAATTCAATACAAGTAGAATACACCATCTGAAAAGATACTAGACTGCTCTAGCCTGCTGTGCTACATCTCTAGATTAAGTTTTTACAGCATGACAATACCTATTTGACAATATCCATGGCCAGGTTTTCTTTTCATGTGCATTTCTGCAAGACTTGACGTTTACAATACTTACGCATTGCAATAAGGTTTCTTTTCATATCCTTTGTAGTTATTCATGTTCAGAGCCATTTTGCAAACTTCACAGTGGAAACATCCTTTATGCCAGTACTGTAAAGAAACATAAAGTAGAATTACTTACAATACGGATGTTTTGAAAGCTATATTAGTGTACAACAAATGTAAAAACACAATTACACATCAATATTTTGCCCATGCATTCTAGGTCTCTGTAAACTACATCAAAACAATTACTTTCACATGAAACCAAAGGTGCTCCTGAAACACTGCCAAGATCCAAATGCCAAGACCTCTGCATGCTGACCTTGCCAGAATTATTTTAAAGACAACTAAAGCAAGAGTTTGACATTTTGCCTCATTAAAGAAAAATTTAGGGGAAAAAAAAAGAAGACAACCACAAACCAGTACTGCTTGCTAAGGATGCTATACTATGTGAATAAAATCACTAATGTGACGGCTGGCTGTTGGGTACGCTGAACAGACACTAAATTTAGCACGTAATACAGCATTTGCCTCCAATAGCTCCTGCCGCTTTGCCTTTCCGGGGACGTTAATTTGGCGCATCTGTCACAGCCTCATTGCTGTTGTTTACGGAGCGACGGCGCTCGGCGGTAACCAGCATCGCCGGAAGATACCCCCGTGGGAACGGGGCAGTCGCCACCCCGATGCCCCGGCCACCATCCCCGCCGCGGCGGCCATGGCGCGCCGGGCAGCCCAAGCCGCCCCAGCTTGGGGAGGCACCGACAACTATAGCCAGGCGGGGGCCGCCTACAACTTCATCCCTCGGGAAGCCGGACCACAGGGACCCAGCACCGGTCCACACACACACACACGCTCTCCGGCCCGCCGCGGCCCCAGGTCGCTCCCCGCTCTGCACCAGCGCGGTGACACGGCGGTCGTCACCCGGCGGTGGCGGCGCGGGTGCCGGCGCAGCGGTAGCACCCTGAGGCACTGCGTTTTCCACCTGCCGGCTCGCCCAGCTCCCCGGCCGGCCCGGCCCNCCTTGTCCAGGCAGTTGACTTTCTCGGTGGGATAGACCACTTTGCCACAGCGGGCGCACTGGGGGTTCATTTTTCGGCTCCTCTCGGGCGGCGGCTCCCGCGGACGGCGGNGCCGCCTCCTCCTCCTCCTCCTCCGGGTGCCTGCGCGCTTGGCTCTCCGCACCGCGGAGCTGGGTGACTCACGCCGAGCCCCGCGCTGCAGCCGCAAGTCAAGCCAAGCCTACCAGCGCGGCCCGCAGCGAGGGGAGGGAAGGAGGAAGGGGAGGGCAAGCCCCGAGGTGGGCGAGATGGCTGGCGGGTCCCGCGCCGCCGCCCTGGGGTGCGGAGATTGGCGGGGGCGAGAGGGGAGGCTGTGGCCGCTTCCCGGGCGCACCTGTCCGAGACCCGATGAGGCGGCCTCAGTCCCTTGCCCGGCGGGAGGGAGAGATGGAGGAAACAGTGGGGCGGCGGGGGAGCTCGGCCGTTCCCCAAATTTAGGCCCTAGGCCTGGCCGTGCGCCGGCGGGCACCTGCCGGGCGGGGCTGGAGGGTGGCGGGCGGTGCGGGGCTGCAGCCTCCAGGCGGCCCGCGGTGTGGCTTGGCGGGGGGAGGAATGTCTGCTTTCGGGCTCGGTGCCGTTGCCGTTCTGAGGCCGTGTCTCTCCGGGCCATGCCAGCCGTCCCACGGGACAAGCAAATGTCAGCCAGGATGGTAAATTCAGCTCCTCAGAGCAGGCTTTTGTCATTCATTTTTTTCACAAGCTCATTAGTGCTGTGGGAACGGTACAGAAAGAAGTCAGGTATTTTTCCTTAGCTGTGGACTCGTTTTACTACCTGGAATATAAGCCACGCCAAGGAAAGTGCTTAAGCCAATGCAGTGCAGCCTTTTCTGAGGTGGTTGGTTTTTTTTAATAGTGCAGCACTCTGTGTGGTGCACGGCAAGGACAAATTCTGCACATACTTGAGCGTTATTAAGTAATCAGAACACAGTCAGCTAAACTGGAATAGTTGGCTATAACTCTTCCCTAGCAACCCACTTTTATGCACTGGCTGGTTAAAGGCGTGGGGGGGAAACGGTAATTTTACTGGAATTAATAATATATGTGATTAAATGAGAAATACCTAATCAGGCTTTAAATATTACATGACGGAAGTTGTAGAACTTCTGCCTCATCTAAACATAAACAGCTGGCACCCAGTGAAACTCATGATGTTAAGATGCTGGCTGTGCTACAAGCAACAGGAAAGCAGATTTGCAGGCAGTCTTGTAAGCGCCTATTGTCTGCTTTGGCTGTCACGGGGCAGTAGGAAATAGACAAACTGCCGACCAGCTCCGTTTCCATTCCTGCAGTCTGCAGGCTTGTCCATTTCAGGGCCAGTACTACCAATTTGCAGTTCTCAATAATCCAGAATCAGATTATTTGTTTAAAGGTTGCTGTGGTTAACCAAATTAGTTTTGATGTGGAATTGAAGTTTTGTCTTCTCACTGTTCATCACTGACAATTGCATGATAAATTTTCACAATACCTGAAGACCAGTTTGGCCTCAGTCTAAGATTCTCCAGACAAAAATAGGTGCATACGCACTCTGCAATGCTGATACAGTGAGTCTCATCATCTGCTGCATCTGTGCTGTACAGATTACCTTACATTTTCTGTTGTAAGGTCTGACTGGCGGTGAACAATGGCTTTTATTCTAGGAAATCTGAATGCTAGGCATCTGAGTATGTTGGTAAAGGAAACCTGAATACATGGTAACTCAGTGTTTTCTGCAGGAACTGTCATTTGTAGATCCATCTAAGATCACATCTGAGTTGAATTAGGCCTAACAGGTAGGGAACTAATCACTGTTATGTAAAGTAGGAACTGGCATAGAGGCACAGCTAAATTAACCTCAAACAGAGGGCGCTGAATGTTAGTCATATGGAAAAAAAATAAAAGTCTTTCTTAGCTGACTTTTTTCTTTGCTTAGATTCAACCTGATGGCTTATGGGTGAAAAGGTCCTGTAGCTCATTAGAAATTACTGGAAGCACACAGCTCCTCCAAACCACTGATAAGAAATCCTTGAGACAGAGTCTTCATTCCTGGAAGTTACAGTTTATTAAAATAATATTCAGAGCCTTCTCCTCAGTGTGCAGACAAAATTAATTTGGATATTACTCTCAGTCTCTATGCTATTATTCCCACCTTATTTTTGAAGGGAAAACTTCTATTAACCAAAATATCAACACTAAGAATGGAATGGTAAAATCAATAGGAGTACCTGCAGTTATATCCAAAAAGAGTGATTTGGCAGTATAAAGGCATTCAAATATTTATCATTATTTCAGGATCCTTTTATTAACTTTCATTAGTTTTCTCCACAAGGGAGGAAAATAGTGTGTGAATCACAGTCTTCATTTCCACAGCAAAGAGCTCTTTCCTCATCAGGCCCAACTTTTTTCTAGTACTACTGTAATGAAAAGCAGGTTCTTTTGCTCTATACAAAGCAGTGGGAGAGAAAAATCTCCTTCACCCGTGACTGTGAGAAAGCAGTGCAATGTTACTCATCAGCAGTCATTCTTTGTTCTGATGCAATGGTGAAGTCCAGCAAAACAAAATACAACAACCTAGTTCTGTCACTGACTGAGAGAGTGTAAACCAAAAGCAAAGACGTTGCACTCCAACTGAAGAACTGTTGCCACAAGCAAGACTGTAGTAGGTGGCAGACCTCTAGGTAGGATCCAGCACTGGTTCACAACTGGAATGCATTAACAAGTTTTAAGTTGTATCCCAAAATTTTAGACTATCATCTGGTGCATTTCAGGTCTGTTTATCTGGCCTAGATAATTGAAAAGTGAGTGTTTAGCTGAGCAGTGCAAATCAGCAACACCTGCAACTAGATTTTTTTGATTTTTTTCAGCACACCTGCAAAGGTCCAAGTGAGAAAAACCTTCTGGGGCAGCAATGATATAGCATTAGAAGTATTATGATTGGGTAAAATGGTGATTACTGAAGTTCCTATTTATGTGAGCCAATACCATCACCAACTGTGCTTTTATTTATTTGAGAGGAAGATTTTCAGTGCTCCTTTCTGTTCATTTGGGTGATGAACATGCAAATGTGTGCTGTAGGAAAAAAGAAGTAGTTAATATGTGATTTCACATGTTGATACTGAATTTTACATGAGACAGAAAAGTTTAAAAACACTGTTAAACTATAAAGTTAGCCTATGTTATTGAAAGTGACTTGAAAATATCTTGAAAGAGGTGACCCAGAGAAACTGCTTTCTACGGTCACAGAGATCTTTGTTTAAAATCTAGTTCTTCTAAAAGGTTTCTCGAGACCTTCCTCAGTTCTCTTTCCCATAAAATTATTAATGCTTAAAGTATCTTAAGGGTGGGTTGAGAGAGAATGGAGTCGGACTCTTTCCAGTGATTGCCAGTGACAGGATGAGGGGCAATGGGTACAAGCTGGAACATAGGAAGATCCATAGGAGGAAAAACTTCTTTCCGATGAGGGTGACAGAGCACTGGAACAGGCTGCTCAGGGAGGTTGTGGAGTCCCCTTCTCCGGAGATCTTCAAGATCCTCCTGGATGCAGTCCTCAGCAACACGCTGTAGGCAATCCTGCTTTGGCAGGGGAGTTGGACTAGATGATCTCTAGAGGTCCCTTCCAACTGACAATTCTGTGAAAATAGACTCCTAATAACCCATCTCCCATGGCTGTGGTTAAGACTTGTTGGAGCCATCGAGTGAAATTCTAAGCAGTGCAAGAAAGCAAAGGCTTCTGTCTTGCATGCATTTCCTAAGCCATACATAAAAGCTCTGAGAAGGTGCTTACTGCCTTCCATGATCACTTGAAGGTATTACCACTTCACTAAAATTTCTACAAATGGAGTCTGGTAGAGCCCTATTGGACAAATAGGAGTACATGTAAGCATGGTGATCTATCTTTTTCACAGCAAAGAATGTGGTTTTCTTTCCTTCAGGTATGGATTCATTTAATTACATTTTGTGAAAAAGAAATACTCAATGCAGTATGCCTCGATTAATGGCTGATGCCTCACTTGCGGTGTCATAATTTTGTCATTTTCCTGGAATAAATGTGATGGTATGTTCTTATACTCTGACAGACTGTTGTAAAAATAACATTTTGTGTATTCCATTGATTTTTCATACCACATCTATTCTTTACACCAGTAGAAAAGGTGGGATAACTAACAGGTTACGGTAATGTATGCAAAATATGATACTGCTGTAACCAGCTCATAAGGTTTGTATTTAAGCTCCAGAAGATAACAGGTATTATATTTAAGTAGAAGGATGATCTCACAGTTAAGTCACTGCATTGAGAATTGCAGATGAAGTCTCTGAGCAGTACTGCAATACAGATAAATAATACCGAAAGAGGTTTTGTGAAACTCTGGTTGTCCTTAATTATGTAGGAAGGGAAAACATTAAACATATATTGGCTGGCACAGGAGTTGCCAGTCAATTTTTGACCCTTACTGTTTGAGCTTGCATTTAACCACATAAAAGAAGGAACTGTGTAGTTACATTTCAAATAGGAACAATGCAACTTTAATGTGACCTTGTTTAGAGCTACCCGGGGTGCTGTTAGAGAAATGGGCTTTTAAATTCTCTACTGTGAAAGAGGAATTTATACTCTTTGTATGCAAGGGTCAGTGGAAGTATTTTTTCAACTTCAGCTTTAGAAGAGCTAAAACCAAAAGGGAATATTTTCCTAACGAAACTGAAACAAAACCAGCAATGGTTAGACTATTATTTTCTGTAATACGATCCAAACAACAATCTGCAGTGGAATCTCAATATGCCTTTCCAGAATTAGGCAATCTTTAACTATTCAGATTAATCTCATAGAGCAAGGAAATACTAGAACAAAAATGCTTAGTCAATCACCAGCAGTGTTTTCTGTTCTTAGGATCTCCTTTCTTCACTCAAAAAACATGCAAACCAAATACTACATTCCACAATCGTTATATGCTTCACAGCTATATGAAAAAGTAATAATGAAGAGTCAGCCTGACTATGAAATTGTCTGAAGAAGGGGCTTTTATTCTCACAGTATTAAAGTTGCGATGAAATTTTCTATTGATTTATGCATGGAGTCAGGTTTTTCCCTTATTAATGGATCATCCAGGGTACTTGGCTGATAATTTCTGTTCAAATTATGAAGAGGAAAAAAATTTGGTTTTATGTTTGACTGAAGGCAAAAGCTAGCTGTAATAAAGCTTAGTGAAAAAGGACTGGATACTCAAGATTATGCTGAACAGAAGGTTGTTACCTAACTCACTTGGTTGCATTTGAACCTAGAATAGCTGATTTATGAGCAAAAAAACAGATTGAAAACTTTGTTCTGGTGCAAGTCTTACTCCCTGCGTGCATGTGTATGTATTTCAGAAAAAGCAGCTGCCATCAGTGAGGCATATGCGCTCTATAATTCAGGTGCATAAAGTTGGTAGACTTCCGTGGGTAGGATACACAGGGTGTTTTTGAGAATTTGGCAGTGCATGCTTCAGTGGTAGCTTTTTTTACCTGGCATATCCAGAGAGGGAGGCAAATGAGTACAACCAGGAAGTTGTAACCAAACAGCCAATATTTTGTAAATTGCGTCTTCTGTGTTTTGGGAGCATAGCAACAGTCAACTGCGTTGCTAGCAGATCCAGAGAGGTGATTCTGCCACTTTGCTCTGGGGAGTCCTCCCCTGGAGTACTGTGTGCAGGTCTGGAGCCCTCAATATAGGAAGGACATGGACCTGATGGAGCAGGTCCAGAGGAGGGCCACGAAAATAATCGGGAGTTGGAGCACCTTTCCTGTGAGGACAGGCTGAGTGAGCTGGGGTTCTTCAGCCTGGAGAAGAGGAGGCTCCGGCGAAACCTAATAGCAGCCTTCCAGTACCTGAAGGAGGCCTACAGGAAGGCTGGGGAGCATCTGTTTACAACACCCTGCAGTGACAGGACGAGGGGCAATGGCTTCAAGCTGGAGAAGAGCAGATTTAGATTGGATATTAGAAATGGGCTCTTTAGTATGAGGGTGGTAGAACACTGGAACACGTTTGCTCAGGGAGGTGGTTGAGGGCCTTTCCCTGGAGATATTCAAGGTGAGGCTCAATGAGGTCCTGGGCAGCCTGGTCTAGTTGGTCTAATCCCTGCTGACTGCGGGGAGGTTGGACTAGATGACCCTAGAGGTCCCTTCCAGCGTGGACCGTTCTATGATTCTATGATATGTGGCTCAGTAACATGGTCCGCCTGCAGGAGGCGTGGCGACCCACTTGGTTTTGCTTATGAAGATGAAATGGAAATAAAAGATTATTTGTTGTGGGTACTGTTTACTGGACTATGTTTAGCCTGAGAACAGAATAGGACTTTAGAGATAGAATTAGGGTTCCAAACTGAAATTTCAAATCTAATGAGAGGGTTCTGGTAGCTTTGAATAAAAGGACAACAATGGCATTATTCATACTCTTGTCTATGCAACTACTTGCCCATTATTTCCAGAAATAGTAGTTGAGTAGCTTCCTGCCTAAATAAACAGTTCACGTAGATGGAACTTGGTCTATAAAGTTTTTTAAAATAAGGCTTCCTTTTTAAAACTGAACAGCATGCTGAAATACAGGAAGGGTTGGGCTGTGATTGGACCGGATTCTTGAATTTAATGTTCTAAAAGGTTACGTGACCAGTTCAGAGTAACTAAATATGCTTAATCTGTAGATGGCCTGAAAGTATCATAGGGAATACGCTCCCTCCATTGCCAAAAGAAACAGCTTCTTGTAATAAAGATACAGAATCATTAACAAGCCTGATTGTAGGCCTCAGAGGAAACTTTATTTCCAATCCTTCTAGCAAGATTTTAAAATTATAGCCTTCACAGTGAGACCTGTTAAATCTCGCACATTGAGAGGGAGTCTCACACGTTTGACTCCTGACCTACCTCCCCTGCAACTTGACCTGTATCACACTCATTTGCAACACTGCGCCACGGCTCCTCTCCCGTCCTCTACCCCCACATGCCAGACACAGCTGGATGGCCCAGCCTGCAGCCTGCCAAACAGCTGCAGTGCCCGTGGGGCATCAGGGAGCAAGATAGGAGGAGGAGGAGGCACAGTCCAGCATCGCTACATTGCTGAAAAGAAGGATAGATTCCAGGAGAATTCCTGGAAATAGCAAAATCCCTTCCCAGAAAGTACAAAGTAATTTGTAATTCAATGTTAGCGTTTTTCCAGTTTATGTTACTTCTTAAATCTTCAGTTCTGAACAAAGATACTATGAGCTCCAAGGCTATTGAAATGTTAGAAACTTTCTAAATTTTAATTTATAAATAAACAAATGAAAGAAACACAGTTTGGGTATGTTACAGGCTGAGGTCAGGAAGACAAAATGACAGGTGATAGTGATTTCCCAGCAACATCAGCTTCTGCAGCACTGTTCCCGGTCCCAAGCTTACAGAACTTGCAAGTAGAATAGGAGACAGGACGGAGGAATATTCACCTCCCTCAATGTACTTGGAGATAAAGTGATAAAATCAAAACAAACAGCAAATCTAGTTAAACCTATCTCACTTTAAGTTCAGCTCAGACACTTCAAGGATGTGGCTGTGAGTTCTGCCTTACCCCTGAACTTTTAACAGCAGAGCTTCAAAGCATTGAAAGGTTGGGAACAAAAGGCCAAGGCAAAGATCCAGTCCTCACCCTCACCACCATATGGATCTCTGGTGACCTGTGGCCTGGTACACTGCTGCTTTCATTGAAAAGGGATAACAACTTAGAAGTAAAGTCTTCTCTCTCCAATATCTTTCCATCTGTTTTTCCATTGGCTTCTTTACTGGGCCCAGAACAAAGTCTAATTTGAACTGTCTTCCTAAACACAGAACTCTCGTATGGGGTTATATGAGCCTTGGATGACAAAATATTTATTTATTTAATCTTCTATTTGTCTAGTTTAAATATAACTACATTAGAAAACTAATAATAAATCAATTGCAAGTGATTTTAAACAGCTTGACTATTTTAACTCATAGTTATGCTATGAAGGTAAATTGTGTTGTATATACAAGGACTTTATAAAATCTGTATCATCTCTTCAGTCTGAACCTATTGTTTTTATTTATTTCCTCTGCAGTGGACAGTAGCAGGCTCTATGCTACTGTCATGAAAAAGATAGAAGTGTCTCTTTTCATCAGATATCAGCACTTGCTCATTAATAAAAAATTTGAAGAGAAGAAACAAAACAATAATTGTTCAGCCAAAAATTCATCTGAATACTCTAGACCTTGGGAAGCTTCTCAGTAATGTTGCATTTTGAGGAGTTTCTTTTTAGATACAGTACAAAACCATATACAAAAGAAAGAGGAACTTTAAAAAGGGGCTACTTAACTTTTTTTCCTTCTGACTTTAGAACTACAGCTAGCACATTAGCTTTAGTCTCAAGAAGTAAACGGAGAGCAACATTTCACATAAATTAAATTTTCTAATATGTAATTGAAGGTTTTCAGTGCGAAGTTCTCATTTTTCCCTGACAGCTATCTGTGAATTATCTTAAATGTTATCTTAGAAAAGGCAATTATTATGTGGAGCATTAAGTAGAGCACAAATATTGGTACACTGCAGAGATACCAGTTAATTTTCCTTTGACTACTGAACCATAAAGAAAGGAAAACAGCATTGTTAAATGGTTCTAAAGTTACACTGTGGCAAGCAGTGGTTGTGTTGCGGTGTGAAGGTTACTGTTTTGGAACATGCCACAGCGGAAATTATTATGAAGTTATATTACACAGAATTTTTCCTTTATTCCATTCACATTATAAAAGCCCTGATTATGTAGCCCTGTCCGCACTCTCTTGCTGTACCCTCTAGACCAAATCCTCTGACTGTCCGTGTTGGCTTGGCAGTAGAGTACATTTCACATTATCATGAGAGTGACCTACTTGGTCCATCAGGGGGAGGAGGGAAAACTCCAGAGGATTTGGTTTTCAGTGTCCCTGCTGGTGTGACTCAGCAGCAGCCAGAGCTACCCGTACCACCAGCAGCAGCAATTGTGTGAGGCAGCACGTCACAGCCAGCAGCATTTCATCTCCTGCCACAGTGCGGAGAACTCTTATGAAGGATTAGCACTGCAGCCCTGAAATAACCATACCAATCTTTCTAAGAGAGCTTCCCAGATTTACCAGTGTGGCTACAGCACCTAATCTTCCCCAGTTTTCCAGCTTCCTCAGGCCAGGCCATTGCTCTGACACTATTAACTAGATACCAACCCACCAGTTGGCCATCAACTCACATCTACCTCACAACAAGCTACCATCCATCTGTGATAAGAGTGCTGTGGCATGCCCTGCAGCCTCTGACGACATATGCTGGATGTTTTTTTCTTCAGAAGCTCCTGTCCACTGTGTGGTACAGAGAAAGACAGTTCAGAGCCAGCAGGTTTTCCAGGATGTTCTCCTTCCTCCAACCACAAGTGGATTTAAACACATTCATCCACCTAGCTTAATTACCTCCTTCTCCCCACCCTCCATCCCTACCACAGTCCCATGTGCACTTAGGTTAATAAAAATGGTGCTAGGGTGGGCTGATATCCTTGCAGCCATCTGAGACAGACTGAACCTGACTTTGTGCCTTCTGTCCTCCCTGCTAAGAGATACCAATAAATAATGACAATTGTTAGATAGAATTGTCTCTTTTTATGGAGAGCCACAAATAAGAAGCAAAGAAGTGAGGCAAGTGCTATAAGGGCCTTGTCTTCTGGTCTTCTGTCCTGCAAGGGGTCGTAGGATACCTGTTGTGCCCAGGAATGTAGATGTAGAGACTCAATACATCAGCCCAAGACTCCCTCCAGAGAAAGTTTTCACACCAAAGAAATGTTGATGTAGTTTGCTAGTCTGATTGGGATTGATCCAACACATGTTGAAATCAACTGAAAGACTCCTGCTGAAATCAGGGTGTGCTAGATTAGAGTTTAAATACAATAGACTATTTAATTTGCACTATGGAGGAGGTTCAGCATAAACAGAAAACAGTGTGGTTGGTTACATTGCTGGCACCACAAAACAATTTTAAACGTCATAAACTCCTTTCGGGTTGGTGCAAGTGCATAGGAAGCTACTGAGACAATGTTATGAATAGCTATTATTTTTCTCTTTGTCATAGTTAGCTCTTTGATGAAAGAGAGGCTGGATTTCTGGGGGCTATTTCAGATTACTATTGCACTGAATTGAACTGTAGAACTACTTATCCACAATATCCTGATAAATAAGTGTCAACCCCTCCAAGTCATTTTTCAAAGAGGTTCTTAGTAAAAACAAATTCTTCATGCTCGCAGAAAGCTTATTAAATAGTGCATTACCTGGAAATGGTACTATGGGAAAACTTTCAAACAAAACACAGAAAGTAGTAACCTTCTCCACTTTGATGTTATTGAATTACTTGAAGAGAAAACTGTCAACATGACATTTCTCTGGTGTAGGAAATACATGCCCCTTCAATTATCATTCAGAAATGGTGCCTCAGTCCACATACTTAAGGCCTTAACACATACTGTACCTGGCTCTTCAGAAGCAAAAGAAAAGATTATCATCTTTTCTAGATCCTTTGCTCAGCCTGTACTCCAGCTGGGATAAATATTGAGGTCAATGTATAAATTACATTATAACTACAGTACATCTACTCTCCATAAATCCAGTTAAATAAGGCAGGATTGCACTGCAGATCGAGTATCATATCCTATCAGAAAACTTTATTCATAAGCAAAACTGAAATTGCACTTGTGCATATCTAAACTGGTGTAGATAGTACGGCCAGCTCTAACATCAAGATCATGTCCGCACCAAATCAGTCACTTAAGTCTATAAGGTATTTTTAACATGCTCCCCTTCATAACTTCTGAGTGTCTCTGCAGTGGGAGAGTGACTGGTATGATGGATCCAGCATATTACTTAATATTATGCAGTCCTACTCAGTAATTACTGAGATCACAACCCTATTTTTAGAAGAAAAAATAAAATCACAATTCCAAAGCAAGCATAAAGGAAAGAAAAAAAGAAAATAGAATAGGAAATTTGCACTCAAACTCTTGTTGAATTTAATTTGTTTTCAACTCACATATGCTTCTCTTACTAGGATATAATTTTTCTAAGGCAATACTGAAAAGTTCTTCATGCTCCTGGAAAGGAAGAATATATGAAAAATCATTAAGGAAAGATCTCAGTTGCATATGAGTTACAGTTGTAAAATTAATCCACTGAACTAATGATAGATCAGAAAACCCACAAGCTGTCAAGTTTTCAAATTATACCAAAATTTGTCAAGTATATCCTCTTAATTACATGTAATAACTGTCATGTGAAATTTTCCTTTATTCTTTTTTGCTGTTCTTATCAACTAACCTGCAAACTGTTCCAAATGTAAGTCAAGACCTTCTGCTAACCTACCAAACTGCCTGAAAAACAAACCACACATTTCTTTTAGGTAACTTAATCTCCCCCAAAATAATAACAATCAAACATAACTTACAGAGCTAAAATATTCAGGAATATTGTAATGAAGAATAACAGAAAGATTGAGCACAAAAGTCCATGTGAAATTGAAACGTATTTGTTGCAAAATAATGTAAGAGATGAGAACTAAAGATAACGAGGATCCATCTGATATCCAGCCCTCACGACTGCAGCAGATTAAGGAAGGTCTAAGCCTGGCAAGCTTTGGGCTATGTTGCATGGAGGTGGCTGTTCTTCTAGCACTGAAAACAGATTATTTTCTTTCCCTCTCATGTCAACAGATTTTTCTTGGACAAAGATGGAAAAGATCATAAACTTTTTATTTTATTATTAATTAAATCCAGATTAGATATTAAGGAAAATTTATAAGAGGGGGGACAGTAAAGCACTGGAATAAACTGCCTGGGGGTGGGTATGATACAGTCTCCATCTCTGATGGGCTTTAAAAATAGGTTAGTCGGTGCTGATGTTAGCCCATATCGGGTGAAAGGCTGAATGAAGTCATCCCCTGAGGTTTCTCCCAACCTAAATTGTTCCAGGGTTTTAAATTTCTGTTCAGAATGATACAGATAATACTGATCATGCTTTAAGACAGGAGCTTGGGTTTGGTCAACCTTTTGAAGTACCTCTCAGCCCAATGATTTGGTTAGGCAGTTCCTCCACATTAACTGTGTCTGAACATCCGCCCAGTGTTACTTCCCATTTCATGTGCGTTTCTGCTGCAAATGAGCCAGGAGTGTGCCTAGACTGCACCAGAGGAGAGCAAAATGCCCCATCAGCAGGACAAGAGTCTGAGGGGAAACAACAGAAAAATTGGGAAGCAGCAGGATAACACCTTGCAAAATTTACAGTGTCCTTTAACCATGGGAAATTCTGACATTGGAAAAATTAATTCCTAAGACAAAAAAATGCCTAAGTTGGTATGAAGATTGTATTTCTTATCTAATGAATGGGAAAGTAATTTACAATAATATTGTCTTCTATTCAAAAGACTTCATCTAATTACTTAAGAAGATGTCAGTATTTGGATGTACTGATAGAAAAGCAACTGAAATTCAATCTAAATATTAGAAGAGCCTAAAATACAACTGGTCTGTAAACAATCCGTACAGAGGTTCAGCTAGATAGTTTCACAATTTTCCAAATCACTGAAGCAGTGAAGATATCAGTTGTTTGAAGAGAGGACTAACTGACTGCTAACTTTTTTTTCCCAGTCCTATATTTTGGTTCATTTCATGTTTTTACTTGTAAGGAGGCAGTGACAAGTTACTTAGGTGATTTTAAATGTATATTTACATTTCTGGAAGCTTTATTAAGGGTAAAGATCCTTTTAAAGTGCATGTCTTCCTGGAAAAGATGAAAATGTTTTGCTAAGAGGAAAAAATATTTTAATGTTGTTTTTTCCATTTTAACCATAATGGTTCGTATTTACAGTACTCCAGCAGCTACCAGGGTCCACTGAAGATAATGAATGACTGCTCATAATTAAGGATTTTACAGGGTTTTTCTATGCACCATCCAGCTTTGAAAATTGCAGTTTTACTACTGCCCAACATTGCTGCTTTAATGACAGGTTGGAACACTATTACTTAGCATCTCAAGGATGGTTAATATTTCAGATTGCTCTTTGACAGAAAACAGAAAGCATTTACCCAAAGGAAATGCTAATAGAAGAGAACATTCATTGAGTATCCTCTCTATCTAAGTAGAAATAGTAGTAATAGTGTTATTCTGCATAGAAGGTCCATAATGGAGCTTGAATGAATTTGTTTACCTCTCCCTAAAATGATGAGTGCTCTCTGCATAAGATGTCCTGAATAACCCGAGAAGAACGCATATATTTAAGTATGCTAAATATTTGCTTAGTAGAAAATGTGTGGCCATTATATTTTACTTACTGTTTGATTTTACTGTGATATTTAAAGATCTTTTTCTTAATAAATAGAAACATTGGTGAAATTCAGGTGAAAGTGAGGGAGGAATTTTTTTTCTTTTCTTTTGTCTGCCTGGAAGAAGCATTAGCTTCATCAGTCAATGCAGAGATCAGAGCAATTTATCCAACATGGAAATGCCTCTGTCTAAAATGCAGTAAACACTACAGACCAGTGGAGGCAAATTAGAAGGGAAAAAAAAAGCTGACCCTATCCTTTTATCGAACCAGGTTAGTTCTAAGAACATAACAGTATGAGATTTGGGAAAGGGCTTTTTCACAGGAAAATAATTATAAATAAAATGCTTGCAGAACTAGCTTGTTATTCCAAGAATTTGAATTGATCAGCCTGTTATTTGCAATCTAGCAAACACATTTCTCCGGGGATGCAGAATTACCATGGTACATGCTCCAAACAGAATGCTGAATTGACTGCCCAAAGACAGACTCATAGTGTGATATATCGGTTTCCACTGCTATGGTCTCTCACACTTACTGGAAGTCTTTGAAAAAATAATGAGATTTAAATGGCTGCCTTATAGAAATTGTCTTTTAATAATTGTTAAAAATCATTATCTTCTGAATAAATCTATAAGAAAAAATAGTATCCTTTTCTTAGTATTTCTTGACACCAGGAAATCTATCTGTGTAAGCCTGCAAACTCTGATTGATTTTACAAAAGCTCTGTATCACTGAATATTTCCATGTGGACTGAATCAGCAATTTGCTAAGAGGAACTGTCACATACTGCACAGAAGCCGTGTTGCAGAATTATCAAGTCTTATAACTATGAATAGGACAATCTTACTGATACACTGAGTTGAAGTAGACTACAAGGCCAAGCAGCTAGAATCACATTTTTGAGTCTACATGTTAAGCTGATGGTAAATCTGAAAAATTCATTAGATCTCAAATAACCTTGAGGGGAAGATTTAAGGATGATGGAAAAGGCCTAGAACGTTGTAACAGAGTAAAATCTCTTCTGAATACCTCTGTCTCAGCAACCAGGACAGAAAAAGAATGGCCAAAGAATAGAAAGGAAGGCGACATCAAAGGTCCTCATACATTAAGAGGGCTGACAAAAGCCTGGCAGGGCTTAGAAGTCTGAAGATATTTGAATGTTATTTTCCTGTGGATCTGTGTGTCTTCTGTATTTTCTCTGTAAGTGAAATTTAAGTTAGAGGGAAGACAGCACATGCTTACATAACAGCGCCTGTGCCAAATCTGCATGTTAATAACTTGTGCTATTGTACATTTTCTGATGAGTGAAATATAAACACAGATTTCCAAGGGGAGGTTGGAATGACCTTAGCCCCTGGCTTTGGCTCCATTTCACCCAACTGACTGTGACACTGGTAGCTCCCATATAACAGAACAGTACTGCAGCTTCTCCCTAGCTCTTACATGGCCAAAGGGAAGCTACACTGTTGTGCTGCAGACATGTGAAAGTGTGAGTTTGTGTCCTCTTTCCTCTCCTAGCTGTTAGCATCGCTTTCATGTGAGCCAGCACAGATGCAGTGGCTCACCACAGGGTCTCACATCACCCATTCTGTGCTGAATTTGCCCCAAAACAAAAGTGCACATCATTTCACTAGGACTCTGGTGAGTACTCATGCCTGTACCCAGATGCTTGGGCAGGCTGGATCACCTGCTGCAAATGGAGACCTTGAAGTCCCCATTCTTCTCTGGAGATGGCAGGGGCACAGTGAGGGGGTGTGTCTGCATGGCCCTCTCAGATTGGCTAAAGAATATAGGAAGTCAGATGACATCAAGACAAATATGAATACCAGTATGAAAACCATGAAAACAGAGACACAGAACGTCTGCAGGCACAGATATTTGGTCTGGAAAGCTGCAGCTAGGGAACCCATCTCTCAGAAGGGATAGAGTTGTATATACTAAATCCAAAAGGATTGTGGGTGCTCATTAGTTATCCACTTTAAAGAAGAATTGGGCCTAAGCAGATTTCTCTGCCTTTGAGGGAAGTTGTAAATGGTACAGAGAGTCTGCACTTTTTTTTAAGGGACAAAGAACCTTGAGAGCTCTGGTTAAAATAAGGATTAGGAAAGCATGAATAAAAACAATTCAACAAAACACTGTGGTTTAGTTAAGGCCATCAAAGTTCAGAAAAAGCACAAATCACAAAATGCAGCACATGACAAAGGGACTACCTCCCCAGATGCTTACATTTGTTACTGCAGTACGTATTCATGCCATTTACTGATCCAGATTCTATTTCATGAGTTCCTAGATAAACAAAAAATCAGAAGACATTCAATCTCATAGATATATGGCAAAGGACAAGATATAGATAAGGCAAAGGACAAGAAGCAAATAAAGACATAAGAGAAATAAAAAAAGTAGAATGAGGTGATGTTGGTAACTCTGGTAATTTACACACACAGAGACTAACTTCAGTTCTTGCTGGAATAAGGAAAGTTTTGAAAAAAGTTGACCTGGTAAATATCTATGAGAGCTTCATTCCAGCAAGAGAGAAAGAACAGAGAAACTTAATTTGAAAATTTAACAAGTGTCCCACAAAGGCAGTAGATCTATCAGAGGTGTATACACAGTCTGGTAGAAATGGTAATGTATGACTCGACTTTGAAGAACATGGAGATCAAAGACAAGTAGCTCATTGTGTAGCTCACTAACCAACTACAAGGAATTGCCATTGATGCCTCTCCTCAGACCTTTCAGTGTAGCAGAAGCACTACCCTGCACCCCAGCAGCGGAAAGCTGTCCCAGAACCCACAAGCTACATAACTTGAGCACATTATTTAAAGTATAAGATTGCCTCTGTTCACTGGCCCATATCTGAGAGACCTCCATCTAAAAGTGCGTAACCTGAAACAAATGCTAATAAATTACTTAGAATTCCTTTAAAAGCATTTCTTTGACACCTCAAGTCTGACCTACTGAAATACCAGTACCCAATTGATGCAGCAGAGCCTATTACATAATTCTACCAACTGTCTCCAAGTGAAACTAATTTTTATTTTTTTTTTAATGTGAGTTCCTAACAGGAATCCAAAATTCCAGTTTTTTTGTTTGTTTGTTTGTTTTAAGGCAAATGCAGAATATTTTAGAAATGTGTTTCAGAAGGAACCTCCAGTCCTCTGAATCTTGGGGATCTGCAGGTCATCACCCAGCTGTGCAGGTCTCTTCCCCAACAACAGGCAGAGGGCATGGGAGATCCAGGGCTGAGAGATTCAAGCCAGGGCTCACCAAGCCATGGAGGCCCTCCAGAAGCATGGTATCCTTCAGAAATTGCTTCAACAGTCTGTCCATAGAGCTGATTCACAGTTTTGTAGAAAGAGTTCCTCTGCTCCCACAGCATCAGCCTCTTTCATCTGATGAGTTCAGCCTTTTTCATCTGATGAGTTCGGTCAGCATTTAGCATCACAGTGAAATTTGTCTGTGGGCTTTAAGATTTGCAAGTAAGTGTACTTAAAAATCACATTTGAACAAGCATATGCATCTTTTTCCTACATGCTGAGATACAGGAACCATATTTCACTTGCAAATGTTGGTAACATTGCCATGCCCAGCAGAAGTGGCAGTTTATGATGATGTAAGACGTTTCTGTGAAATACACTTATAAAACAAACTAGTCTTAAACTAAATCAATAGAAAATTAAATTAAGAATGTTAAGGATTTATTCCAAAAACAAATAGTTTCTACCATAATAAATAATTAATCTAATGAGGAAAAAAAATCAGAAGTGTACATAAGAGATTTCTTTTTTCATTGTTGTTCACTCTAAATTGCTCTGACTGTGCAAAATACCTGTAAGTGGGAAAGCCCCCCTAAAGCATGCACATCCCCGTGCAGTACCTTTTAAAAATGTTAGAGACTATATGTCACTTTAGAATTTAAAGTGACGTCTGTACAGAGAATTACAATATAGCAGAAAGCAGTGATCCAATCCCAAATCAGCAACCCTGCCTTCATATTCTTCCCACATGTCCTACTCAAAGCAGGGACATGTGGGAACACCGGTGAGGGGCTACCACTGAAGCCAGGGGACTGTATTCTTCACAGGGCTCCTTAAATGCCTCTTGTCCTTGCCCTCATGTCAGTAAAGTTCTTTGCTTGTCCTGTGTCAGGAGCCAACAGCAGGCCCTCACAAAAGGATGGGGAGAATTGCATATGCCACCTCCATTCACTAGGCACTTGATTGGGTTGCAGCCATTTGTTTTTCACACACAGCAAAACTGAGATCAAATTAATGAAAAAGAACAGCACTTCCGCAATACAAGACAATTGCTTATAGATAGTTAGCAGGAATAACTTATAGGCTGTTATGGGAAATGCTAAAAAAATAGCTGAAATCAAAGGTAATGGTTTTATCCTTAGCAAGAAAGCATTTTTGAAAGTAACATGCCATTTCACCAACAGTCTCTGCTTTATTAAAACTCCAGAGACTGTAAAACTGCAATAATTTCAATTCTATTTCTTTTTAATTTTGTAATGATTTTCAAGTCCTCTAAGGTGAGCATTTGGGGAGTTTATGGATATTGAAAATGGAAAGTAAAAGTAAGGATAAGTAATAATAAGAATAAGAAAGAAAAAGTAAGAAAAGTAAAAGTAAAAATAAGTAATTGTTATATTTCCTGTGTATTTATTAATATCTGATTCATGACTTCAGAATACTATGAAATCAGCAGTACAGGATAATATCTACATGAATATAACAAATATAAAAGAAGTTGGAATCAAGTATAGAGAAACCTTTTTGGTTCTGAACTGATTTAAGATGAACTTTAATTCTAAGTTATTTCTACAGAATCTATTTCTTTTCTACCATTCCTGTTTTTATATATGTTTCAAGGCTACCCTTGAAGGCAATTGGTAACTGCAGAGGACATACAGAGTACAGCATAACAATTTAGGAACCCATGCCTCCAGTTATACACTGCATGGTATATTTTTTTTTTATTTGAAGGCTTGTCAATTAATCATTCAAATGAAGGTGACAAAATTAAGTGTTCTGCTACCATTGCATAGGGTTGATTATGAAGCATGAGTTCAATCTCACACATTGTCCCAGTTTAGCTTCAATATCAAATTTTGCAGCTTCAGGACCTCATTGATAACAAGATTAGCACATATTAATCCTCTAATCCTTTCTCTAACTGCTATGAAATCTAGAGTCATTAGCAACCTCACTCGTTCCTGACCAGCTTTTTTATTGGACATCAGTTTTTATCATCCATGCTTAAATTTGTAGGCACAAACACTGCAAAGTGTGATAAAGCCCAGGTGAGAGGACACAGGCACTTCAAACAGACACCATGAATATTACATGAATGGAGTGTATGCATGTGTATAAATATAACCTTTTTTTTTTTGAAACATGTTACTATTAAAAGAAATCACTTTATTCAAGAAGAATCAAGAAAGAAATATTTAAAACTTACTGTGCTTTATAACAAGTTTTTCCAGATACATCCATTTTTACAGACTTCCTTTTTGAGCTCTTCCTGTTATTGTTTCAATAGTCTTCTAAGGCACTGAGCTTTATGTTATGACTCTACCTGGTTTACTACAGATTTTTTAATTGCTAGATAAGCCAAAAGTAGTTTAACAGCTTTTTACCCTTGAATAAGTGTTTGCACTATTTAAATGCCTGAGGAGAAAACTTAATCTAGATTTGAAGATTCTGCAACTGGAAGTATCATTTGAGTTTTTGAGGAGGAAAATAAATACATTGAATGTTGATGTTTCTTTTTCTTTGGAGAATAGCAGGAGTGTGGAAACTTACTTGGACACCTACAGGAAAGAAAATCATTAAACTAAGCTAAAATTCTTAAATATTACACAATTTGACACTCAAATTTTAATGCATGCTAAACAAAAGGCCTGGCATTGTCAACCTGGCATGAGATCTAAAGATGCAGAAGATACACAGAAATCATTACTAGACTAGGTGTTTGATTTTTGGATTGTTTGCAAAGAATGAGCTGCCTTGGCTCTCTGCCAAACAAGGTGTACAAGAAGACGTAGGGTAGTGAAGAGGAATAAGTAACAGGTGTACCCATCACAACACAGAGCAGTTTTACTTGGGCAAGCTCATTCAGTCACGAAAAGCAAAGCTGCAAAGTGCTCCGAGGGGGGTGATTTAATATAGTTAGTTTTGCTACCCCAGCAGGCTTGGTTCAAAGGCAGCTCTTACATCTTTGCATGGTATTGGCATGTACACCACACTTAAATCATTAGGCCCTACAGCAGCTGATGAGTTCAGGCTCAAAAAAGAGACAGTGAAGTCTGTTTTCTTCTCAAGAGGGTGATAAACCAGCTGGGGGTAAACAGAGAGAGGCAGGAGGCTTGTTGGTCCAAACCTATGGGATGAATAGGTTCTGAGACCTATATCATACCTATAAGATACCTTCAATATCTATCCCTAGCAGTGTGGATAAATGGCATGCTGCCAAACACTAAGTTTGTTTTCTTAATACTGTTCAGCTCACTCCTCTTTCAAAATGGCATTTTGAATGATAAAATGCATTAGGCTGCACTTTTTATCTAGGTCACAGTGATCAAGTAAATTCCTACTTAATTATTAAGGAAGAAGATGAACTTCATTATATATCATTGTATAAATTCTTGTAACACAAGGAGCAGGTAAGAAGAAACCAGGTCTCACAAGAAATGAGTGGGGTGGTATTTGGGTAGGTGGGAAAAGGCAAAATATGACCACAAAACAAAAATCTTCTGTAATCTCCTAGATATTTCTGGACCTGTTAATTAGAGGTGCAATTAAATTATATGAGAATCAACTCTGGTTTTTTGGATACCAATTCATATTGTGATAAAGAACATACTCATGGCCTGACTATATGAAAGATAAGTCATTTTCCACTTCTGAAGTGACTAATTGCTTTCAAGGGATAATTCAAACATAAATGTGTCATCTAAACCAATTACATTACAAAAAATGTTAAGATGATACCTACCTTACCAATATGGATTATTTACAGAATACTCAATAGAGTATTCTGATAATAAACCTGAGGTGGGTTTCTAGACTATTTCCTACAGAAGCTGGCCTGTGAACATTAGTTTTGACTTGCTCCAAGCACCATTGCAGAATTCAATTTATATTAAAATAAAAAAAAAAAAATGTAGCAGGCTGTTTTTAAGGGGTGTTTGTAAGATCAGTGACACATGGTGGCATATAATAAATGAATGCTATCAAAATTATTGTATGAGTTCCTGTTTGTACATTAACACTTTTCTTAAAATAATAAAATAAGAGGGGGTCAAAAACCACCGGTGGTCCCAACCAAGAACATTCTCTGTACAACCAACAGCTGTGGCCTGTCTACCACTCCTGGAGATCTACTGCCAAGATTATTAAAGCTGTGATGTCTTCTATGACCATGGGAGTTCTACTCCAAGTTTGACTTTCCAGATCTTTTTCAACTCCTGTCAGATAATTTATATAGAGATATATATATGTAAGTTATTTTATTATTATTTTCACTTTAAAGCAACATATATATCTCTCTTGAAGTCGGCAGAAGCCTTTCTTTCATCTTCAATCTGGATGACATCAGACACATAAAAGAAAACTTTCACATATCTATAGATAGCATCAAAATTTCAAATTTTAAGTGTTTTCAGACAAGAACAAGCTTTTGACCTTGAGAAATTTGAGCAGTTTGAATCATCTCTCCACTGCAGCAGAGCAAGTGCAGGCTTGGCCCATGGAATCAGTCAATAGGCATGAATCAGTCAGTACACACAAATGCCAAAATACTTTGAAAAAGAGTAATGTTGCCTTCGCAGCTTTGAATGTCATTAAAATCTTCTAAATCTGTATTCTTTATAGAGATGCACCTCCTGACTGGAAATCAGTGAACAGTCCCAGATCTAGTGATGTCTGGTGTCCCAGAGAACCATGTCCTGCCTCAGCAGATCCCACTAAAATAACTGTGACCTTTGTGCAGTACTTCCAGTTCTCCTTCATACTCTCTACAGCCCCATGCTACTTTCATCTTTTTCTTGTGTCTGTAAAATACCTCCTAGTCAAGAGGCAGCACATGCAGTGTCTAAGACATATCCACAGTGACTGCCCAGCCAGTGCATATGTTGATGGACTAGATGGTAAACTACACTGAAAATGGAGCCCTTGACTTCCCACTGCAGCCTCTCCAAATTCAGGACAGTCATCAAGACTATTTTTCACTCAAACGCTGACTTTCATAACTTCAAAACTTCTTGCTTTCCTGACAGATTTGATTGAATTGAAGCAAGTTCAAAGGTTACTGGGGTGAAATGATAGACTGATGGATAGACAGGGAAAGAGCACACTCACAAAAGTCTCTCTTCCTTGGGAAACCAAGCAGGAACAGATTCATAACCTACAGTTACAGGCGCTGTCAACCTATATATGTGTATCATTACCGTTTGCTGTCTCCCCTCATCTCTCTGACTGATGCTCATATAATGAGGAAGGCATTTGATATTTTTATCCTTCATCTTTTAATTAGTAGATATTTCTTTCAAGTGATCCACCCAATGCCAGTAATTAATGCAGAGTTATTTGTTTCCTCAAGGCTTTTCTTACAGAATTCACATTTCTTTGTGCCTCACAGAGGTATCATATCCACTCCAGGATAAGAATATTACTGTTTTGATAGCACAAATGGGTAAAATGAGTAAAAGTCTGTAGATACAACCTGTTTTGAAGCTGGGACTGGGATGTCAAGTGAATACCTTGCAAATTGTGAACCAGTGTTTTGCTCTACAGCACATTGCCTGTATGCCACAGCCACCATGTGGCGACCACCCCCACAGCACAACCTAGACTGCTCCATCCTGACACAAGCCTGGACATACACACCTTATCTGGAAGGTGGATGGGTCCAAGAAGCTTGGCCTCAATGTCCCTCCCTGCTTCCAGAGAGGCCATCTGTTCTTCTCAGTGCTGTTTTCCTTTGTGCTTGCACAGAATCAGTCTTAGACAAGTTTTTTCATCTTTACCACTTGTTTTTGACACACTGCCATTATTTCATTTGCTATGCAACTAAAAATATCATAATTTCCTTTCTGTCAAGCTTAATCTCTCAATCAAATCTGAGTGGAATTTCATAGGGCAAAGAAAACGCACTTTAGTAGTTACAGGAATTTCTCCCTCCCAAATTTCTAAGGGTTTCCACAAAACAAAGCTGTTAATAAATATTCTTTAAATGAAGAAAATTGGCAACCTAAATAAAGAAAGCACTGATCTTAGACGTGTAATAATATTCACAGGAGATTTAAATTGATTTCTTGAAAATATTTCACCTGCAGCCACCATCTGGCTCGCTGAGACAGAGCTGGAGAGATTCCCTTCCCCAGTAGATCCCATTAATCCTATTGAGTAGCATGGGGTGCTCTTGAGGACCTCTTTGTCCTCCTCTTTGCAGTGTTCCTGAAGGCTGACTGCACCACATGGAATTCACAATTTGATATCACCTTTCCAATGCTGGATCTGATACAGAGCACAGTAGCCTAGTGTTAAAAATTATCACAAACTGGTGTCAAGGATGTTTACCGTTTTATAAATAATAGATATGAGATTTCTTCTTTACCTCCACTGAATGCTTACATTAGGGGGGAAGGTGTGGAGAGGGTTTGAGGGAGAAGGAGGGTGGAGACTTCGAAATTTTAGCTCTAATTCTACAATTACAATTTTTCTCCTTAAAATGCTCCTGACAAAAACTAGGTTTGTCTCTTATTTTCATTTTTCTTTAAATAATCAACAGGTTTAAGCATTTATTATGGTTTCTTTTTTATTGACTTACCTTAATAAAATAATAAAACTTCCTTTACATTACTGAGAGTCAAAGGCTGCTGGCGAAAGTGTCCTTGTGTAGGTCAGGAGAGTCCTTCCATGACATGTCCACCTTCCTCTGGCCTCCACCATAACATTGCATTCAAAATTGCTTGTGAACTCCAGGGCCAGGGTCCAGCTGGACTGACATCACTTTTACCCCTATTTAACTGCTGTGGCTTCAGAGAGTCTGTTCTTTATTTTCTGCACTGTACAAGAGCAGAATCATAACTCTGGTCTCCTGCAAGTGCTGTTCCTTGTTTTATCTGGCCAGATGTTATTAGGAACTCCTGTAATTGTTGCTTTATTTTTATGCATGAATGTCAGTAGCTCAAACAACTTTCAAGGGTCTTGCAGAAAGAAATATATCAAACTAACATGAGAGGCCTCAAAGTCACTGCAAGAGACCTAAGTGAATATTCAGTGTGACAAAATCCTTGTCAAATCTAGTTTTCCCTCTACATATTCTTCCCCAAAAATGGAAAAAAAAAATATGTGTAATCACCTATTATCTAAATTCCAGAAGCTGTCCTGTGAGGATACCTATCTGGTGAGGATACCTGTCTGCAGCCCATATGTAGCTCATACATTTTTTTCCTAACTCTCTTCCAGTCTGCTACAAAATTTTTTTGATTGCTACCAAGCATCAGTATTGTTTTAAATAACCGTGCCCCTGAAATTCCTCTTGCCAGTGTGGAAGTCACCTTTTATTCCCTTGTTGGAGATATTTGTTTCCCCCCTCCACAGGCAAGCACGCTGGTAAGATGTGTGTGTACACAAGTTTGTATCTGATTTTATCATTCTCCTATTTTTAAAATAGTAGTAACTTGAAGAAAAGCAAATTCCTACTTCAGCCTGGGATAAAAGGCAACCTACAAGGCACCACTCAAGTGAATTGCTTCTTCATGTAATTCCGTATTTTAACTAAAGCAGGAGTCTAAAGGCCTTGCTGTAATGGAAGGTTTCCCCAGCTTACATAATAGCGCACGCAGACAGACAGTCCTTTAGAGGCTGCCCCTGTGATTCAGACAGAACGAGTCCAGTCAAAAATACCATCCAGTATAATAAGCTAACAGCCCCTGGATCTTGAATTCAAAGGAGCCTCACACACACACTTTCTTTTTTTTTTGCCCCAAGGATGCCCCCAACTGTAGAGCAAAATCAGGACACCAAAGAGGAAGAAATAGGACGGACTTTGTCTTATTAACAAACGGCTGGCATTTGCAGAAACCTGCTATGAGCAACTCTAAACTCTACAAATAAGTGTCACTATGGAAACTAATCAAATGAGCAGAAGTATGAGGGAGACTGCCCCAGGAAAATGTCTGTGAGGGATAAATATTACTATAAACAAATTTTTGAGCTTAAAGGGCCTCACTGAAAGGTTGAAGAAGCTGGCCAGGTATCTCAGGGCTCTAGGGGTAAGTTCATGACTTTTCCTCAGGTCAGTGGCATCCAGGAGCACTGTATGTCTGCAAAGGGAGAACAGAGTGCTTCATTCCTATGCACACTGGAGCTCTTGGCTCAGAGGAAAACCTTGCTTATATCCTCCAAGAGAATGGCTACTTGGCAGAGTGGTTTGTCCCTGACAGCTCAGAGGATCAGGATAAATAGCTGGGGAAAGTGGCAACTCAAATACAGATCAGAATTAAATGTTTTGAACATGCCAAGCTTGTTGTCCTGAAAGCCAAATATATGCTTCATTTCAAATAAGTACAAAAGTTACAATAGTTTTCTTTTGCAGAATATCTCAGCCACTTCTCTAAAACAAACACCACGTACATTATATCTTTTCTGCAGTTAATGTAAGGAATTATGCGGTCACCTCCCATTTAGTAATTTATAAAATAATGCATAAGAAATAAATCATAGTTATTCAAAATATCGTAGCTTCTATTGACCTGGGATATATGTCTTTACATTCAAATATATCCCATGCCATACTGTACTTTGTTATGGATTGCTGTTCGTAATTAAAGTAGAAATTGTTAGTAGTTAAAGTAACCTATTGTTACTTTGTTTGTGCAACATTATAAAGCCTTTTGAAGAAAAGAAACAAAACCTGGAGTTTGTGTGGAAGCCAGTAAATGCTCTTACTCAGACTCAGGGGTGAAACAGAAACGTAAACATGTAGTCTCCTGACTTTGATCAGCTAGCACCTTCAGGCAGCTATGACCTACTACTCCTCAGATCACAGCAGTGGTCTTTAAAGCAAAATATCCAGCAAATTTTGGAAGAGAACAGAATGATAGTCAGCAGTTGAGTGTGATAAAAGACAACATCAGTTGATTAAGACTGAGAAATGAGACAAAATATAATTATGTTGAACACTACTAATAGCTACTTCTCAGTTTTGCCCTTGCAATAACAATTGGTAATACAAATGCTCCAAAGTCATCCACATTTACTACTTATTTAAGATGGGTTTGTCTGGAAGTCACCCACAGGAGACCTGTAACTGGTTCTGAATATTTGGCTTTTGGAAACACTGTGATAAGTCACAACATGCAGAAATAATCACTGGCAGCATTTTCTTGTCAGTGATGGGCCAGCTCAGGGAAACTCAGCCTGCAGCTTTGAAAGGGATATAAATTCTTCCATTTCCAGTAAAATGAAGTGGAGAATTATATGTGAATCTTTAAAAGAGATTTAATCAGTGAGGTGATAAAGACGATAGACAGGCTAATTGACAGACTTTTTTGTGAATTAGAAGACGTTAGCTTAGTGGGCATTAGTAGGTGGTAACTATTGATTATTCTTTTTAGCTGTGGTTCTCCTAATTTTTTGATAAATAGGATGCGTGGCATAGAGAGACCATGGAAGCTTTTTTATGCCACCTCCTTTACTGTCAAAAGCAAATCTTCTCTTACTGACTACTTGTAGAAAATATGAGTAATACAGACCTCCAGCTATTGGTGGAGAGAAACTGCAACAGCATTAAAGTTAAAAGCTCTAGTGCTTGTTCACAGATACATTTAACTATGATATTTATTCTCTTTTAAGTTAAACAATTTGTCCTGTTTCACTTTCTTCCACCCAATGGTTTGTGGATCTAGTTCCACAAAAAGTAGAAGTAGAAATCTGGCAGAAAACTTTCCTGTAAAATGCTCTAATCCTGCCACCATTTATAGAATCAAAGAATCATTTAGGTTGGAAAAGACCTTTAAGATCATCGAGTCCAACAATTAACCTAACACTGCCAAGTCCATCATTAAACTGTGTCCCTCAGCACCACATCTAAACATCTTTTAAATACCTCCAGGGATGGTGACTCAACCACGTCTCTAGGCAGCCTGTTCCAAGGCTTGGCAAACCTTCCAGTGAAGAAATTTTTCCTAATATCCAATCTAAACCTCCCCTGGCCCAACTTAAGGCCATTTCCTCTTCTTCACCTGTTACCTGTGAGAAAAGAACATGTACCTCATTACAACCTCCTTTCAGATTATTGTAGAGAGCGATAAGGTCTCTCCTCAGCCTTCTTTTCTCTAGGCTGAACAACTCCAGTTCCCTCAGCTGCTTCTCCTCAGACTTGTGCTCTAGACCCCTCACCAGCTTTATTGCCCTTCTCTGGACACGCTCCAGCACCTCAATGTCTTTCTTGTAGTGAGGGGCCCAAAAGTGAACACAATATTCAAGGTGGGGCCTCACCAGTGCTGAGTACAGGGGGACAATCACTTCCCCAGTGCTGCTGGTCAGACTACTTCCAATACAAACCAGGAAGCTGCTGACCTTTTTGGCTACCTAGGCATGTTGCTGGTTCATATTCAGCTAGCTGTCAACCAACACCCCCAGTTCTTTTTCTGCCAGGCGGTTTTCCATCCACTTTTCCCTAAGCCTGTATTGCTGCATGGTTTTGTTGTGACCCAAGTTCAGGACTTGGCCTTTCTGAACCTCATATTATTGGCCTCAGCTCATCAATCCTGTCCAGATTCCTCTGTAGATTTTTTTCTACACTCAAGCAGGTCGACACTCCTGCCCAACTTGGTACTGTCTGCAACTTTACTGAGGGTGCACCTGATCTCCTCATCCCAGTATTTTACAAATATATTAAAGAGAACTGGCCCCAGTACTGAGCCCTGGGGAGCACCAGTTGTGTGTGGCTGCCAACTAGATTTAACTCCATTCACCACCACTCTCTGGGCCCAGCCAGCCAGCCAGTGGCATATGCCCATCCAGTGAAGCATATGCCCATCCAAGCCATGAACAGCCAGTTTCTCCAGGAGAACACAGTGGAAAATGGTGTAGAAGGCTTTACTAAAGTCCAGGTAGAGAACATCTATAGCTTTTCCCTCATCCACCAAGCAGGTCACCTTGTCATAGAATGAGATCAGGTTAGTCAAGCAGGATCTGCTTTTGATTAACCCATGCTGTCTGGGCCTGATCACTTGGTTGTCCTATACATGCCACATGATGGCACTGAAGATGATCTGCTCCGTAGCCTTTTCCAGCACTGAGATCAGACCGACAGGCCTGTAGTTCCCTGGATCCACCTTCCAATCCTTCTTGCAGCTGGGCATCACATTGCTAAACTGTAAACTGAGACCTCCTCAGTTATCCAAGACTGTTGATAAGCAAAGGAAAGTGGCTTGAGGAGCACTTCTACCACCTCCTTCAGTACCATTGGGTGGACCCCATCTGGCCCCATAGACTTCTGTACATCTAAGTGCTGTAGCAGGACACTAGCCATTTCTGCATGGATTATGGGGGCTTCACTCTGTTCCCCTTCCCTGTCTTCCAGCTCAGGTGGCTGAGTACTCAGAGGCAAAGAAGGCATTAAGGACCTCAGACTTTTCCTCATCCTTTTTCATTATGTTTCCCCCCACATACAAAAAAGGATGGAAAGTTAGTTGATGTAAGATGTCAGAATTTTGCCAGACCTGTGGTTCACTGTTGATTGAAGAGTGGTGGGTGGATGTACAGGTCCTGTTCACTGAAGGATGGAGAGTGATGGGGCTGCTCCAGCCACAGTTTTACCAGTAGCCCATTCTCTTCTGCCTGCCTTGGAAGAACATTGTGGGATGGGAGTAGACATAAGCTGGCTCACACAGAGTGCGAGGGACACAAGGCTTCTCTACAAGATCACCCTTGCAATGAAATACAAAATGTCTTCCTTTGATTCACAACAGCGAGTTGTGCTGCCAGTGCCATAAAAGGTAGCCACATTGCAGAGGAGAACTCAACAAACTTATAGTGCCCAGTCACACAATAAAAAAAAGTTTCAATAACTAGAAAAATCAACCATGTTCAGTTATTTGTGATTTTAGCAGTTTTTTTCTCTTTTTTTTTGTTAACACAGAAAATGGAAATATCAGTTCATTACAACAGCCCACCCTCCCCTCAGCCCTGACTTCTTAGTGTTGAATATAACTGAAGAGAAGAGTTTTCTGCACTTTATAAAAGCACTGAATGCATTTGCATATCCAGTAGTGTGCATATTATTTTTAAAGTGAAAAATTATATCAGTGGTAAATGTAGGTGGAAAGTAGAATAAAGTATCAACTGCTTGATGAAGACAGCACTTAAGTGGGCTTGTATAACAGAGCTTCTTTGTGATTTTTTTTTTAAGGCTCTTGCTCCCTTCAGTTTCTGTACAGTATAAGAAAAATTAATTTAAGTAATTCAGGAATAATAAACACATACACACACACACAAAAATCACAGACTAAAAAATGTATCTGGGAACCTGAACTCTGTTCTTGGGAAAAGAGAAAAAAACTTTCCTTCTGTGAGCTTGAGCCATGCAGGCTCTCTCCAAATAGAGACGGTGGCTTCTGCTGAAGAGTGGCACCATCTGGTGGATGCAGCAAGTAGGGCCTGCCCTTGGAAAGCCACCTCTGCCCCCACACTTGGAAGCGCCTACTGTTTCATAAACGGATCGCCTTTATAGAGAAGTCTCCCGGTATCGCCATAAGCAGGGCCTTTTGCTAGTGAACTTATTCCAATATTGTTACAGGAATACGGAAAAATAATGTTAACGAATTCCTCTAACACCTTTCTGCATCGTTCTTAAGTTTATACAGATGCTATGATGTATGTTTTACATCAGTTTGCAAGACTGAGAGTTAAATAGTTTAAAGATTGTTAAAAATGTGGCTTTATGTTGTTAAAATATTTAAGTCGAGGTGATATTTCTGTAGGTATCTCTCACATCTCTGTAGAGCTGCAGAATTACAGGATACTAAATTGAACGTAGATTATTTATTAGAGATGTTATAGTACATAATAACAAAATAAGCTAACAAGGAGAGAAGGTCTAAAGTAAAATAATTCTGCTATTTAAAACTTTTTTTTTGTTAGTGTTCAGGTTTTCTCAGAAAACTTTAGACATAAAAAGCTGAGATCCTCACAAATTATTTGATTCCTGAATTTTCAATTTCTGAAAATACCGTCTATCTTGATATTTCATAATGACACTTCATAATAACACTTCTAATCACTTGGAAAAACATTAAAGCCAAGAGAAAAAGCCTAAAGAGCTGTGGAGAAGCATTCAATCTGAAGGAGGGGAATACAAATTCTTACTGTCTGAAAGAGCCCTTCTCTTTTTTTTCCTTTTTTTTTTTTTTTGTACCTACACTGTCTGTGCTAGAGGCAACAAACGTTTCTGGACAACTCATCTATATCTAAACTTGTATTCTCTTTAGGCTTTGAGCCAACTGTTTGAAGATTTTAGATGAGCAAGCTTATGAGCTAAGATATCAGTGCCGTTGCCATTTCACTTGTGCAGTCACATGTTTTTCACTTAGCTCTTTCCTCATATTGATGAAGTCAATTCCAGCCCTAAGTTATTAGAATATTAAAGTTATTAAAAAGATGAGGGATACCTTGCACTGTACCGGCTAGAGAGTCAGTCTTAGGAAAGTTTTTACACAGTCTTTTAGCTTGTATGCTAAGACTATCCTGTGCATATGTCTTTGCCTCATGTAAGGTAACAGCTTCTAGTCAACACTGAAACACAATGGTTCATTAAACACATTTGCCATATTGTTCTCAGCCAACCCCAAAAGTTAAGGTAAGGACAGCACTTACATACCACAATAAAGCATAGTTCAATACTGAAACTGAAATCCAGATCAATCTGCTGGAAGACACCCAAGCATAAAATAAAGAAGCAAAATTTTCCGTATGTTCCTGTAGAATAAACCGTTTAAACCAGCTCTCCACTGTCTACCCACAGAATCGAAGAGAGATGGGAATCACTACCTGCCATCCCAAAGTTTCAGAGCTATGCACTGAGACAGCTGTACGTGTTTTACAGGTCTTGCATGATTCAGTCTTGCATCCTCTTAGCTAAAATCAAATAGGTAGCTTGCCTGCTCTTATAGCCTTGCTTCTCCCTTTGGCCACTCTGTCCCACAGAGACTGTCCCTTACAGTGGGGATGGCTGGCTCTCCAGGGCCCAGTCTGTCCAGGTTTTTTTCTTACTCATCTTTTCCAAACACTAGGTTCAACCACCTTCTGGCCAGCCTTAGAACTCAGCTGAACACTTGAAAGCCTTCCTTTCTGGAGCAGTAGAGAAGACAGTTAGCACTGGGACTGGTCACCCAACTGTACCTTGCAGGATCCCATGCATCCAATCACTCCAAATGATGAACTGGCTTCAATCATGACCCTGATTTCCCCTTACAAGTATTTGATTATGTCCATTATGCTGTGTCACGTGTTAGTAGTTATTACCTTTTATTGTATGCCCATGGTACATTTCTCAACTGGTTAATTATTTTATCTAGACACTAAATGTATAATCAAATTTCAGTCATTATCATCACGCATTCAGTTCATGCCTAAGCCGTGTTACTATGGGGGCTATATTTGGATGTTTCCCAAGACTCATACACTCATTATATATGCTGTCCACAACCAATATCTCAGACCATGAGTAGTTCATGCAGAGCTGTGTACTTCTACCATCCCTTCAAGAATGCCACACAAGGAAAGAAACACTTCAATTCCAAATGTCAGCAGTTATGGCATAGATAAAAGTATTTAGACACAGAATTTCTGGATATACTTTCCTTTTTACTCAATGCTTTCACCTGAAGTGTAGTCACTTTTGTAATGTGGTATCTTCCATGGAGGAGGAAGCCAGAAGGAGGTAGGAAATACAGAAAAGGCATGACTCGACTGCCTTCTCCACCTTGCAAGTGCTGCTGGAGAAGGCTGTAGTTAATTAGTCATAGAAACCCCCCAGACAATGAAGTCATGGAACCTTGATTATAACAGCTTTATGGTGTTAGATGGCATGCATATGCACAAAAAAGTGATCAATATTGTAATACCTTTACAGAAGCAAAAGTGAGCTCCCTCTTGGGAGAACAAGTACCTTCTGCTCTAAAAGGGTGTTCTAGAATTAAAGCACTCAGAGAGGGGCAGGACTGAATTATCCGCATCTAATCACACATAATGCATACTGAGGACAAGATTCAGTTAGTTAAACGTAGGCACTGGTTTCATTATAGATGCAGTAGAAAATATTCCCTGGTGTCCAGTTGCAGCCCAGAAGCAGGCAGTCTTGGAAATACAAAGCAATTCAAATTGCACTGTGTTTGGGTAGATTAATTTACTTCTAAATCCTCTTCCCTGATTTTTGTGGGTGCTGTTTAGCTCCTAGAAATGCCACCCACAAATTGTCGCCCTCTTTGGTGCCCAGTTGAAGGAAATACTTACAATATTATTCACTGATCTTAATGGGAAGCTGTGAAAACCAGCTTTCAGCTAATCATTATGTAGTAACTCTTTACACAGTGTTTATATGGTCTCTGTTTGCCAGAAGACTATTAAGAGGGATCATGATCTTGTCCTTATGGTATGTTTGAACTGTCCATTTCTTTTGACATGCCCAGCAAATAGAACATCCTCGTGTCACATGTCTGCCCAAACAGCAACTGTGCAATGACAAAGAGCATGGAAATTTGTCAAGGAAAATCATGGACACAAGCAAGAGGCTTGGGGTTTTTTGTTTCTTTGCATTTTTTTATTGCTAGCTGACAGTAGAATTAAGCAGGTCATTCATATAGCTACAGTAGTTCACATTCAAGGAACTATTTTCACAACTGTGAGGGCTGGATTTTTCCTTTTCATCCAGCCAAATAGGGCTTAAGATCTGATTAAATTGCTTGGGGTCACCTGCAGTGCACACGATGTCGCATGAGTAAGTAAGCATTAGTAAGTTAAATATAAGCACTGTTAGCTTTGTCTGGCCCTGCATTCAATCACTTGTTGAGGAACTGCACTGACCAACTTCTTTCTGATCCTTTGTATGGTTACAGTGAATTAATCTAATACACCTGACATCCTCTCCCTTTAATGCAGTTAGTGGTATTTTCCATAGTTACCTCTGGGATTTCACACTATTTATAGCACAGTAATATCACAAATATACTGGGCAGTTTCCAGACATATAGCTGACCACGCTCAATTACCTGGAAAATGGACATCCTAACTCTAGGTATGACCTGACCAAGACAGTGCAAGGTGATGAATTAATGAGAGACAAAGAAGTTTAATGATTCTTGTTATACAGATTTCCTAGCCCTGCCAAATTCCTTGTTGAAGTAAAGTCCCTCCTTTAATTATGACCATCTTTGCCTGTATAGCCTCATGTACTTTTGCTCTCTGTCCTCTCTTCTTACTCTGGTCTCCTCCACCAGCCACCAGCTTAACTGGCCTTATTCATGCTGGTGTCCTGCCTCACCACCCAGCTGCCTTGCACTGATGGGACTGGACACAGCCCATCTGCAAGCAGCCGGCCTCTTCCCTCAGCATGACTCCTCTCCCCTTTTATGACTCTGCTGTTAGATGTTTCCAGGCCTGCTTTTCCCATTCCCACTGGCTTTCCCAGACCAAATTGCACGAGCAGACCTCACTCCAGGTAGCATTCCCACATGCCCTGGCAGGGGTATTCACTCCCTACATGGCTGGGGAAGGTCTGTTGGGACTGAGGACCCCATGGATTACTCAGTTCTGGATTGACTCTTGTTCCCAGTGTGACATACTCTATCTAAACGTCATGAGTTGGGAAGAGCCAGAAGCTCTGGCTTGGCTGATCTTCTCATTATCTGGCTGGCACAAACCCCACCATTACTGGTGCAGTTTCAACCTTCTAGACCTTGAAAATCCAAAACTTTTCTCTTATCACCCAGTGTTTATGTTTTGTAGTCTTGCAGGGTATGATTTTTTTCTTTGATGAAGCAGATGGCTCACTCCATCCTCCCCTTTGTTTATTGTATCTTGACACCTGGTTCTTTCATTTGTGCTTATGGTGAGATGCTTCTCTTCTCTGTGAGTGTTCAGAACCCAGATTCCTTTTTAAAAATACCAATTTATCCACTTATAAACACGGCTGGGGATGTTCTTTCCTTATTTTCCTGCTTAATGGTGAGATTTCCCCCATACATTATTTTGTTAGATTTTTGTGAATTGCTAGAAGAACTACAACAAGGGAACAGCTGAGGCATGGAGAAAGGTGGCAGTATTTTTTTGTGCACATATATTGTCTAAAAATGGACTTAAGTGTGCCTGAATATGTCTTGGTATTTTCCAAAACTGACCATTCCTCCTATATTTCTGTGAAGCAGCAAATCACAGTATGAAAATTTGAACATGCCACGTGTGTCCTCATGACTCTCATGAGGACTCTTTCCAAGTTTAATGACACATTGACCAGTATAATGTTGAACTTAATTTTATTATTGTTTTTCTTTTCTAGTTTTATTATTTGTTTTTGTTTACACTTTATCATTTATTCTGTCTGGTTTTGCTTACTTTCCTATTCTCTGCTTCCATTTCCTTTTCCCAAGGTAAATAAGTACCAAATATTTAGTTACTGCTGGTGGCAGCCACATTACAGGTTCATCTGGCCCAATTTAATGTCGTACATTGTGACCAGCTTCAGTGAAAGAATTAGAGGCTGCATAATTACTTTTCCATTCCCTATAGAACCTAATCAGTCTCATTCCCTGAAGAACAAAAGTTTATTGCCTCATTTTTTTTAAATAAAGCTTTTTTTTTTTCTAATTTATGAATGATTCCTATTGAATACATTTAGTAGTCCTAAGCATTGTTTTCAAAATCTCCTGAGTCCTTTACCTGATCTTGTGAATTTATTCTGCAAACTAGTAATACATATTTTTCTGAATAAAGACTTATTTTCTTTCATCAGATCTGTTTGTTGCTGTCACTGGCTGTCTCCATGCTCTTGTACTAAAAGAATTATGCTTTTCCTCTGTACATTTTTAATTTCTCTCCTGTTCCCTCTCTCAATTAAACAGTCCCAAGTTTTCCTAGGTTTCTTTGCTATCTATCTCTAAAGCCATTTTGCAGGCCTTGTGTCTTTTCTGGGACAAGCTGATGAGAGGACATCAGTTCAAGTGCAACTGTTGACTCATACAATGCTGTTTCTAGTTCTTTCTATCCACATCTGTGGGTGCTCACACTTCACTCACTCTACTTGTCCACAACTGTAAGTTAAACACAGCCACAAGTACACATCAGAGGTCCTCAGGGACTGTAAAAAGGGATCTTTATTCTGTAGCCCAGTGGATAGAGAATTTGTTAGGCAGTAAGTCCATTTTCTCATGCAAGAAATCTGAATCTGAATGGAAAGCACACAAGTTGCCCAGGACCAAAACCCACATCCAACCCTTCTTGGGTGGATTCCCAAACAATAGGGTACCACACAGTCTTGGGTGGTCTCCCTACACGTGTTTGTACCCATGGGTACTATGATGCCTGAGCTACCTCATTGCTTATATCAGGTCAGCAGGGATTTTGCATAGATGTTTAGGAAGTACCTGACTTCCATCCAAATTGCACTGTAAGCGCCTGTGTAAGTTCAGACTCACTGTAAGGGTACATCTATACCAATCTGGGACTGCAAGCAGCCATGTCCAGGCTGGCAAAGACCAAGCAAGCAGCAACTGGAGAAGAAGGATGATCACATCAACACGTGGTGCCTTTGCGAGAGAGACAGGCTTGTTAGAGTGGCTGCACAGCTTCAGGGCTGTGGTTAGATTACCTCTGAGAGGGTGGTGCATCTGCTCAGCACTACCGTGTGGAGTGTGGATGGATGCCCTGGGAGAGGGTGTGATTGTCTCTATAGAAATGGCTGGGAAACAAAAGATAGCAAAGAAGGAAAGATACCCAAGTGGAAGGATACTGCTGTTGCAAGAACAAGTGGACATGTGCTTGGGCTAAAAAGGGTACCTATGTGTTTAATGGTTAAAAGAACCAGGTTTTGGAACAACATTCCAGAAGCAATGGGGACAACTATTGCTAAAATGAAGCTTGATAAATTTAAGGGCAGGCTTTATGGATTCCAGTAATAACATAGTCTTGACTGATAAGCCCACATGGTCACTTTGGGCCCTGGGTCTTCTATTCAGGAGGTTTTCCAAAGCCCTATAAACATCCAATCCTTTCAGAATTTCATAATGTTGTTCCTTTATTAGCCTCCTGTGGCAGCAAGTTACACAGTTTAATTGTACAAATAGTTTCATAGGAATGTATTTTACTGCTTTGAAGTATCGCATCCTAAATTTAACCAAGCGTTCCTTTACTGTTATATATGATGGATAGACCAGAACCCCCATCTCTGTGCTACTCCTCAGAACCTACATCTTTTATGTGCTCACTTTTTAATTTTCTTTGTAAGATACTCCCAGAGAAATATTTTTTTAAATTTTTTCTGTGTCTTTATGTATGAGTTTTCTGTACCCTTGATGATTCCTGTTTTAGACAAAAAATATCAATCAAGAGAGCAAAAGCAGCAATGCTGAGAACTAAGTACCCTTGCTACAAGTATTTAAATAAATGAATGGACAACTTCTTCAGTAAATATATAAAAGGTCCCGAATTGAGGTATATCCTCCTTCTGAATTACAGAAATACCAATTGTAGTAGGAAAGTTATAATCTGTTGCAAATCAGTGTTTCACAGTGAAAGTCAGTATTCTGAAACAAAATTACTAAGCCACACAAATTCAAACCAAATTAAAATGCCAAATTTTAATCAAGAGTTCCTGCCTATTGATTTAGATTGCTTTGATTTCATTAATCCTGCTAACACCCCTGCTGTCCTAGAGGGAAGAAAGTCCTGCAGCACTTGCTGGCAACTGGATTGATGGGCTGGGCTATCAGGTGCCCAAGCCAGCATTTCTGCTGTGCAACTCTGGACATGTCTCCATTGGTAGGTGGACACACACCTGATCTAGTGCCAGATTTGTGTAACTGTCTTAGTGTACAAGGATGCAAGAGTTGCAGCAAGATCAAGCAGGTGATTGTTATGAATATATCCCTGTCCTGTCCAAATGGCTTCTGGCTCAGTGGCTTGTATTTGAAGAAGACATTGTGTGTAGCTTTTTTCTGCCCATGCAGGCCTACCTTGTATAAACCAAATATAAAGAAAATATTTTCTGTGTGAGGATAACTAAGCATTGGAGAACCTTCCCCAGGCTCCTCTGGACAAATCCCTGATCTGTTGGGGTTGCACATGCTTTGAGCACAGGGTCGGCCCTTGAATTATCCCATGATGAGGAACAGAGAAATTCTATATTTTTCCATCCAGTGCATACTTCTTTGCATTTACCAACACTGAAGTTTTTACTTGTTTCTCTAGCAGGTTTAAAACTCAGTCAGCTTCCTCACAGTTTTCCTTCATAGTGGCTAACCTACATAGGTAGTTTTGTCTTCAAATTCCTCTTTCTCCCTTTGTCTGTTTTCTTTCCAGATCACAAACAAGTATATGAAACAGTAGAGGATTTTGCGTGGCATCTCAAAGCATTCTCCTGTTAATTTTACCATTCTAGGAGTTGATTTTTCATTGCACTCCTTGGTTGCTCTGAACTGGCCGATATTAACTGTTGGATGTGTTATGAAATACAGGAAATCCTGATGTAAAAAAGTTTGCCAAAGTAACATAATCATGCCACAGTACAGATTCTGAACATTTGTTTTTTCATGTCAGCCACTGCTGGACTTATTGAGCCATCCAGTCCCACAGACAAGATTCAGAAAAGTAGGTAAGGAGCTGAGCTGGCTTTGTGTGCATCTTTCCTTACACTTCAGGGGTCAGGACAGCTGATCCTCCCCTGCCTTTCCCCTGAGTGCAGCTGCTTGGACCATGGTGGACAGGGCTACAACATTGCTCCCAGCCCAACCTTTACTGTAACTTGTTTCCCTTCTTGAAAAAGGACAGTATGATCAGACCAAATTTGCTTCTGCCCTGCCCTCCCTTACCTTTCAGCTACGCTCCACTCTGTGTGACTTTTCTCAAACCCCGGGATTATGGGCAGGAGTTAAAAGTTTCTTTAAGTAGTTTCTTTTAGTAGTTGGCCTTTTGTTCCTGAGTTCATTGTTTCCCAGCATGGCTCACCAGGAGGTGCATGCAGGGACAGCAGGGAGTTTACTGCGGAGGCTGAAATGTCTTCAATTCCATTTCCATTCAATCCACCACACTTTACTAACCCAATACCAAAACTTCATATGCATATTTATTATTGCTGAAAGCATCAAAATATTGCCCTGTCTGGTGACTATTTGTTGTGTTTGTTTTTTATTCAGTAGCAATTGGAAATTTGGCAGAGATCTCACTGTGACTGGTTCCAAGGGACTATTTAAATACAGGAACGTACTAAGGACAATTACAGTTTGGATTTTCTCATCTGAAGTAAACACTTAAGAAAGACTCATAAAAATCTCCTATAGTTAGAAAAGTTGAGATAAGTAGCTTAGTTTCAAAAAGCGTATGAATTATCAAGCTAAAAATAATGCTAACTGAAACATTAGGTGATTATATTTGTTGGTTTCTGTTATTCCAAGATCTACATCAAATTACTTAATTCTGCAAGGGGTAAACTTTCAGTCATTATCTTAGTATGCCTACCAAGTTGTAATGAGTTTTTACATGACAGCAACTGAATTTAAAGATGTGAGCATATTACATTTTGTCACTTGAATTTGTTGCATACTCCTGAATATGGACTGTGGTCTTCTCCAGGCATGATGCAAGTACAAAGAGGGTGGGGGTGAAGTTGGTTTAATTTCAATTTCATTGATATTGCTTTGCTACATAACCTTACAGAAGGGATTTAGAATTGTTCTTTTCTGCAAACTTGAAGCCGAACATTTCATTTATAGTCTTGTATTACATTAAGAACTGGAACACATGTGGAATCCTGCTCACGTGTCTGGTTGTTTAATGTTTTGCAGGGACGGCAAAACCCTTCTGCACTTTCAGACCACTAAGAAAAATATATATGCAGTTCTACTGAATATTCAAACATTCTAAATGTCTGATTCAAAACAATGAACAGAAGGCAAACAAGCCAAGAGAATAAAATCACATTAGAAAACAGGAAACAAACTAATGAAAATGCTAGTCAATAAAGAGGTATTATTCACTGAGCAAAGTGGTGTTGGACTGGCAGTAGGAAATTTCTTAAGATGGCAATAAATTTACCTTTCTATCGTTTCGGCAATTTTAAAGCATAGATAGTATATCATATGAATAAAAATGAAAAAAAGAAGTTGGTATGCACGTATATGTTTACTTCAGTCTTAAAAATCATTGATGGGAGAAAGCTCCTGTAAGCAATGAGTTACAACACCAGAAATGAGCCTTTCATGTGTAAATTTAGGATTTTCTGCATTATAAATCTGATGATGTTGTGAAGATTTTCCTGTCTGAAATAACAGAGTCACACTGTTGCTACAGATGGTTGGCCAAATCCAGCTCCTGCCACATCCATTGAACTCCGAGGTTCCCCAACACAGAACAAATTTTAGCCCAGGACTTTTAATCGCCCACTCTGGCAGTGTGACAAGCAGGAGTTTGTGGTTGCTGGTTTGTCCATCCTGCTTTACTCTGCTTTATGGGTTCAGAAGCCAAATTGGTATTACAAAAGGACTATAAGTCTCCTCTTAAAATCTAATTTAATTTGTTATTGGAATTAGGAATTTATCTGACTGGTAAAATGTAATTGGTTATATTTTAGTACGTTGCATTCAGATGCAAGGAAAAAAGGAGATTAAGTAGATTAACTCCCATCATCTGGGAGATGACATTTCTTGCTGTGTTTGAAGCATTTTGTCAAGGAAATATGGCACTGATTTTGAAGTTTATATTAATCAAATCTCTTTGATTTTGTTTGATGCAGCAGCTGCAGTGACACACCCTCACTTTTTGAAAGACTTGAGCTGCAAGGGCCAGGACTGAGAGTAACCACCTATAGCTCAGAACTGTCACCTTCAGCCTCCAGAGGGAAAGAAAACACTTGTCTAATTTCTCCTCTTATCTTCTTAAATTTGTGTTAGAATCAGAAGCAAGGGTGGGTGATTATATCCTGATACAAAGCCCTGACTGAGAGGTGGATTTCTACACCAAAGCAAACTTGAAAATTACCAGGAGGAGGTTACATGGCAAAAATATACTTTCCTTTTTTTCTAAATAATTATGGCAAGAAGTTGTAAATGCAATATCCTATTAGCAAGCTCTTTCTGACCTGAATTTGGCACACTGAAATTTTACTAGTAAAGCCACTACAGTGACACAAATTCATTCTCTGATTTCAGTTCATCATATTGAAGTGATATTGGGCTGAAACCCTACAAATATATTACATGTGTTTCATCTGCTTCAGTACAGATGCTTTTGGCTTTGTTTCATTTTGTATTTTTGAGTCATCCTGAGGTGAAGTGGGAGCTCTGAGGGTCTGAATTAAAGAGCATCAACTTGTCTGAACATCACCAAAGGTGAACCATGACAATGGAGCAAAACTGAAACATCTTAACACTACATCAAAGGCAAAGATTTGTCTTTAATCAGGTACAAAAATGGGGTTTGTACGAAAAATTTTTTTCAACAGCTGGATTCACTGGAAACCAATTCCACATACCCTGTTATGAGGTGCAAGCTGATCTGATTACCATAGCCTTCCCTAGAGAGGCTTTTCTTGCCAGGAGAGTGAAGGCACCTCTCCTTGCTCCCACAGTCCAGGCCCCACCTGCTGGAATGGGTACAAAGTGCTGCAGGTTTCACCTCATCATGCCCAAAGGAGCTGCTAGTGCACATCAGCTATCACCCATCCCCAGATGAGGGACCAGACACCATTTCGAGATCGGGCCCTCCACAAGCATGACCCCTCATGGCTCATCCCTGCTTCAGGAGCTGAGGTGCTTCAGGCTGCCACATTTGCCTGAGGCAAAAGAAATCTTCAAAAGGGACAAGGCAGGTAGCACTTTTTCCCAGCCACACTAAAGAAAGAAGCGGTGGCTCTCTAGGTTCATTATGACTTGTATGTTCATTGCTGTTTATCACAAGAGAATGAGGGGGTGTGAGCTGAGCGAACCTTGGAAAGCAGCCAGTCCTGGAGAGATGACTTGGAATGGATTTTGTGTTTTCATTTTATTTTCTTAAAGAAAATCGAAGCCCAGAAAAGTATAAGTTTTGACCTGTTGTTATTTGTTTTGGCAGTGACTAAAAGGGATAATGCAACTACTTGCTGACAGATTTTAACTACATTTAATTGCTAAAAATAGGATTGCAAGTGACTTGAAGTGATAGGCAAGCACTTAATGAAACTATTCAGATCCATAAGTTTTCCAGTGAGAGTAAACCAAGGAGGGTAACCAATCATTTATTGAAGCCGAAACATTGTTGAATCAACACTTAGCTATCAAAATATATTTAATCACAATCTTAACTGCTCTGTTCCCAAAGAGTTACTTAGTATCTTAAAGGTGCTAGCTTTTATCTCTCTCTTCCGATCAGCCATCACCCCTAGGAAATCTTTTATTTCCACTTATTTTGCTCTTCACCTACAAGTCAATCACAATATGCAGTACAAGATATCAAATATTAACTGAAAGAAGCAATATTACTGTAAATGGCTAGAAGGCATTACTACAAATATCAAGTTTTATTTAACTAGTATATGACAGTTAAATCTTAGGAGAAATACTGCAAGTTTGAGACTCAAATTCAACATTCATAAAGCTTCTCTCTGACTGAAAGAGTTTCACAGGAGAGATTCCAGCTACAGACATAGGCACCGGATCTACTTTTTAAGGAAGGAGAGACAAATGTAAGTATCACTCATTATTTTGTTTCAAAAACATATTGAGGCACAGGTAGTGTATTTGAGCAATGATTAATACTCATTTTCTCAGGATACACCTCGGTCTTGTTTATATGGTCTTATCAGAAGTCATTTTGACGTAGGTACTCTTTAACACCATTTTCAACAAAAGTGAGATTGCCTAAAGCAGAAACACCACATCAGCCACAGGTAAACGCTGCCCAAATTTCTGTTAAATCTACTTGGGAATTCACAGTCACAGTTTGAGCCCAGCTCAGTCTTCAATTTTAACATGACTGCAGCAGTTTTCCAGCTAGCTATAAAGGAAAATTGTTTTTCCTGAAGTGCAGGAAATGCAGTTCTTAGCTGGGCACTGGCTCCTTTATCTGCTCTAGCTGAAGTACTGACAAAAGCAGACTTCTCTCTACTCCCTCCATTTATGTGATTCCTCTTCCCTGGCAAATAAGGATGTAGCAAAGGACTAAAAAACATATTCAGCAACACCAAAGAACAGGCAGTACTTGTGCTCATAATAACCTAGTTCAGAGGACGATACAGCATCTTTTTGATAAGTGATAAAGTGTTGATAGTTGTACTTAATCCAGGCTGTTTCTGCTGCACACTCTGACATTTCAGCATATCTGGGAGAAAACGGATGTACATGCAATGTCTCCAGTGTCACATGAGGACCCTGAGCAGCACCTTGGAGCCCAGTTCCCATCCCACAGTTCTGCCAGATGCAGCACAGTACAAGCAGTGTTCAGAGGTAAAGGACAAGCAGGAAATATTGAAGAAAATGGCAGTAAAGACACAGGTCCACTAAAATGTGACAGATTTACTACCTTTTTAACTGTTGAGCTTCCAACCTAAGCTCAAAAGAGAAGGCAAAAGAAGCAGCAGCAATAAGAAAAACAGTCACAGGAATAACCAGAACAAGACCAGACTGGCCCAAGTAAACAAAGACTATTAAAAAAAATCAAGGTAAGGGTTAAATCTAACCTCTCCAAAAATAAGGTGATACACTGAATTGCATGCACTTTCCATACTTCAAATAATACAGCTTTATATTAGCAATTAAAGAGCAAGAGGCCCAGCTCTGCCCTGCAGCTGGTTCCTCCAGTTCTGACCTGTTGCTCAAGCAATGCCCTCTGCCTGCAGGTGCTATGAGGCCCCCCTGGATGGACAACCCCACACCTGGGAGAGGATTAGCCCTAACTGGCTGTTTACCTGTTACCTGTTACTATTTCTTAACATTTAACTCCTGCAAGTTTTCTTTAAAACCTAAAAGAACTTCTGTATTAGGATTATTTATTCTCTTTCTGCTATACTATTACACCAATTATATATATCTTCCATGTGATATTCATTTAATTTGTCTTATTTGCTGTATTCTATCATTTAATCTCCTGGTAACATTCTCTCAAAATCAGTTATTTGGAATACTTTGGGTTGTTGTTTTTTTTCCTAGAACTCATTCTTTAAACATTTTTGATTAGCAGATCCTAATGGGAAGAAACAGTAAGAAGGAATGGAAAGAATATAGGAGAACTACAGGATAAGCTGATCATTCTGCCTGAACTGAAGATGGTCCTAGCACTTTCTATTCCAAGACTCTGTTTTCACCCAAACTTCCATGCTAAAATTTTCACACAGAGGGTCTGCCTCTACCTAACTTACTTGAAAACTTCAGGGAAAACAGTTCATCTCTATCCAAAGAAAAAAGTGAAGAAGAAAACTGGTCCAAAAATCTGGACTTTTTTTGTATGTCTGGGTAGGGAACTAGAAACTTGTGAAGACAGTTATCTAAGTGTCTGGGCTTTGTCTCTTGCTATTCTAGGAAGGGGCAGAAGTGAAACAACCACTCAAATTATGTTCTTCAAAATTATACTCCTTGGCTGAGCAAGACATCTGGGATGAAAAGCCCTAGAGAAGAGCTTTGGAAGGGGATGGGAAGCCTGGCACTGAAATGGGGATTCAGAAGAGTGAAATAGATGTAAGACATGCTAAAGAATGCAAAGCCCAAGGAAAAGGGTCCAAAGCACAGCAGGGTGCCCCGGGCTGCTACTCCAGCAGCTCTGGGACCCCCCACCACAGCACAACATCCCAGGGGCAAGGAGGGCAAGAGCCTGCTGTGGCAGTTATTCCGTTACGTCCAGCAGCAGCAATCTTGGTGGTAAATCTGCAGGTTTCAGCCTTGCTGGAGACTTACAAGGAGAATTGGCACTGTGGTTAAGACAGTTGAGCATTGCCTTTCTATGCTAGCCCTGCTTCTGCCACAGACTTCTTTGAGAGCTTGCCTAAAGCAAAGAGTTCACACGCAGTCACTAACCGTAAGTTCCTCTTTGCTGGCAAGCCGAACCTGCACCCTGGGGCTGGGGAACTCACAGGGGTCCTGAACTCTCCCACCCTCAGCCAAAGTCAATCTGAGCCAGCTTCTGAACATAAGAATTGATCTGTTATCTGGATGCTCTGAAAGGACAGGTTGGAGAATCTCAGAAAGGTCTCCTTAGTTTTTATAACAGTGTTCCTGAGCCATGACTCTCCAACACTGAGGTATAAAAAAATTATAATAATAAAATCACACATCTGTGTGATGTAAAGACAAATCATTTTCACAAAGCACTGACCTAGAGTGTCTCAACAAAGGTCTGGACAACTTTTCTTTTTATTCAGATGACTTTGAATGCACTAAATTACATATGGCAAACAGTGAATGATGAGGAATTAAAGTACAGATTAAGTCTTCATTCCCTGAATAAAAGCTCTTCTTTCTGCTGGAAAAAAAACTATTAGGTTTTTAGATTAAAAAAATACTTCACACAACAAGGGCACTGAATCAATGTTGTCTGCAATTCCCCTTCTACATCCCCTTCTCATGTTCAATCTTTGCTGAAGCAGAGAGTTCTGTTTTTCTAGGAAGCGTTACACAGCATTAAATCCCAGAGCAATTGCATATAAAACTGACAAACAGGTGTTGCTAGTGCTCAGTTAATTTCAAAGAGGTTGCCACTGGTTGCATTAAATGAACATGTGCATGACAAATCATATAAACCAACAACAGACATATCTGGGATACTATAGATAATTTTAAAATAAAATTTATCTTTATCCTATATTCATAGACCTTCCCCTTTCCTTTCCTTTTCTTTCCTCTCCTTTCCTCTCCTTTCCTGTCCTTCTCTTAGATATCTACACTTATCTGCAAGAATCAAATGTATTGTTTCCATTTACACACTCCATTTAGCACCTACAGAATGCAGCAGAAATCACTTAAATATACAAGAATCACAGCCTCTATTTTCAAATTGGTATGCCTTACATGCCGGAGCATACAACCCAGATGAAGAAATCCTCTAAGAAATCCTCTAAAAAATCCTCTAAAAAATTAATTAAAGAAAAAAAACCAGAACCCAGTCAGCAACAACAAATTTGAAACTCCTTCATACTTTGTAGGACTAGTCCTTGGATTAGTACTGACTCGTCCTCCATTGCCGGAAAAACAGATGTGGTTCAAAGAAGGCTTTCAAAGTGGCGGAGGTGCTGGCACCCGGCCAGGCCAGCCTCCAGCCAGCATCAATCAGCCAAGGGGTCTCAGGTCCCACCCTCCCCATGCCCCCTGCTCCAAGCTGGGTGGGACCTGCCAGGCAGGCTGCCCATGGGGAGATGGCTTTGTGTGGCTTCTCAGCCTCCCTGACCCCACCAAGCCGCCTCTTCCTCTCCCTGCTCCTGGACATTTCTGCTGGTGGGAAAGCTGTGTGCTGAGCGAGGGGGTGTCATCTGCAAAACACGGGGGTGTGGGCTGTCAGAAGCTGGTTTCATGGAATTTCAAAACTTTAAATCTTAACAGCATGCCTTACACCTGGTGGGCTTTAAAATGGAAAAAAAAAAATTAAAAAAAGAGATTTATTGCATTAATATATTCTAGTATTGGGCTGTCCTTGAAAATCAGAGAAAGGGTTGCCTCCGGATAGTGTGCTGGATTTAACCCCTAAGATCCAGCTTTTAATGCTAGCTTTGCTTGACACACATAGTCTACCAGTTGTACTAACGTTGGCCAGCAGTAACTACTCCACAAGTCAAGCACTAGGGTCAAGTGAGATTGTTAGGGAGTGGTATACAGCTTTATGTAAAATGTACGTAAGTATATATATAAATAAGGCATACCTGGCCCAGGCTTTCCATAGATTTCCCATTTTCCCATTTCATTCTATTCTGTTTTAAAAAATCTATTTCTTTCTAAGTGGAGTGGTTCTACCTCCCTATTCAGAGGACCTGCAAGTCTTAATCCAAACACATACAAAACTGAGGGAGAAGGTCTTTCTCTGTACCATGCCACTACAAAATATTCCATATATATTGCACTTGTTAAAAAAAAAAAAAAACCAAAAACAAACAAACAAACAAAAAAACTTAGAATGGGGACCTTGGATTAAATTCTCCTTAAGCAGAGTCACTGCAATTTTCCCCCTTTATTTTCAGTAAAACCAGGTTTTCATATGTTATCATTTCCCAGTCTAAAATTCAAATAACAACAACAGTATGAAGTGCCCCACTGGACTAGGATGTATGACAGTTACTTCTGTCTGTAAATACTAATAACCTTATTCCACAGCCTGGTGGTGGCAGTTGCTACGACTTTCTACTGACAAGACTTACACAGAATTAAAGTACTCCCAGGATTTTATGAAGGAAACGTCTGGTACAAATCCAAGTTATCACTTTGCAGAGAAATTCTGAAGGTTTTATTCCATTCTTATGTGGTTCTTTGGTAAAACTTACATCACTAAGCTTTCAGTGGAAGCAAAGTGGGAGGTTTATTCTTTTTTTATAAAGTTAATGTGCTTCCCTCTTACTGTTAGTACTCTTTCAACAAGTCTCAAAGCAAAACTACCAGCATATGAAATGATTCAGTAGGAACAAACAGGGCTTTTGCTCCTTTTGCAACACAGTGGTTGTTAACAGTTTGGATCATTGCAGGACAAATTTAACATATTAGCAGTGCCTGAAAAATTAAGCATTGTATTTCCAATATTAGTCATTTTCTCTGATTAATCTTCTATTACTGCAATATAGCAGTTTCATATAGGAAGCAGAACAGGCATTTGTCACTAGCTCAATCCCAGTGATGCTAAAGAAAACCTTGCAGCAAAAAAAATAATGTTAATTTTTGCAGTTTTTTTCAGAATTATAAGTTGTCATTTTCAATTACGTTTCAAGTAGCGTCTGTTTTGAGAACGCCTGCGTATGAATTCACCCTAGCAGAAAACAACCTTGTCTTTAGCAAAAAACATGTGAACTATTTCACCAGTCATACTGCTTTAACAGAAGTGTTAATTGGGCTTTGAAGTTGATGCTATTATAAAGCACAATAGTATGAGAAACTCAGCTAAGGTAAGGCACATGTCTTTTTTTAAAAATCCCTTCTTCCCACAAATATCTTTTTCAGGGTGGACTCTGTACATCCATTCTCCCCAAACAAGATTTCCTGTCACACAGCTGTGTTCACTAGAGCCATCAAAGGAGTTAATAGATTATTAATAGCAGTTAAAGGTTATTACTTGCAATACCCTGCCCAAGAAAGAAATCCCAGAAGGAATCTGAATTCCCATTGCATGCGTTTCATATGAATATCTTGCAGAACTGCAGCTATGCCTTGTTCTGCAAGACCAAACAGACCACTCCTCTCCTAGAGAGACTTCTGAGAAAACAATAGCAAGCCTGCTTTTCTGTGCTTAGTGATAAATTGGGGAACTAAGGATGTACTGTGCATTTTGAACAGATCCTTCGGAAATACAAAAGACTTTTATTTAGGTTATATGAAAGACTTACATTAAGGTCAACTCCTAAATATCCAAGAGTGACCCTAGATCTCCAGGAGAGCATGAGTGAAGAATACAGACAGCAAGAAAACTCAGGTATAATCCCTTCCAGAATGGTGTTTTTCCCAAACTTCCTCTCTGTTTTACAAATTCTGCACATCTGCACCACCACAGACTAGCAGTCCACAGGGTTCTGTGCTTGGGAAGAGCTGCATTCCTGCACAAGCCCTTGCAAAATCCATGCCAGTAGTCATTCATCATTTGCATTCATCACCTTAATTAAATACCTATTCAGGTGCACATTCTCTGATTCACATACTGCTACACTTTGGTGTGGAGCTGAGTCTTGGCATGGAACAACCCTTCAGCATTGATTTTTATTTGGTCTGAATTTGTTTTGGGATAGGGCTCAACACGGAAGTTCAGAAATACAGACACAGTTATTCTGAAGCCCTAATATTTCATCCCACTTTCTCACAGAACATACATGCCTCTGGAGTCCTGTGGTGGACACTGATACCAACCCGCCATGTTCATTGCTTCAGGTAAAACAAAAACCTCATTTCCAAAAAAAAAAAAAAACAGAGGACTAAGCAGCCAAAAATTACTTAAAACTATACTCCTGGGTAAAGCAGTTCATATGTTTCTATGAATCATTAGACATATTTATTTTTAATGTACAGAAATCCATTCCCCTACAGAGATTCTATTCCTAAGGCTATTTTATTGTAAGAATCCAACTTATAATAAAGCTAAATGCATATCCTTTCTCATATAGCCATTGAATTTTCCCCAGATGAGGCTTTTAAACGTACTGTTGTTTACAAAAGGTCTAGTTCTCAGATATTTATTTGTTTCTATTAGATGGTTACATGATTGAAATGTAAAAGTCCAGAAAACCTTCTGGTTTGTCTCTAAAGACGCTTAACCTTCTGTTAAACCTGCTGTTTTACAGCCCAAGGCACTGAATGAAGCTGGAAATGGTGCATCCTTATGCTACTGTTAACATGAAGGAACAGGTTAAAATCAAAGGCGATCCTATTTTAAACCTGTTCAGTGACCAGATAGACTGCCGAGGATCAGAGATCTTTAGCTACTGCGAACTGCATAGTGATAAATAATGAGTTGATGAGCTAATTATTTTAATGCTGTTGGGATAAAACACTGAAGCACAGCTAGGTGCTGAATAGACAAATTCTTCCCTTCTACAGGTTTCACTTAGCTTCCAAACCACTTCTGAATTCAAACTCTTCTTATTAACTTTCATTTTTCAGTGTATTTTGCCAATAAGGAATTCAAGTTGGTTAACTTACAATACTCACTTATGCACAAGTAAAATAAAGGTCATAGAAACTTTTAGTTTATTTTCTGCGACATCCTGCAGAACCCCAATGTGAACAGCGATAAGCAATGCAACTGATATTAATTCAGAGTTTCCCCTTTAAAAAAGGAAACAGGTCAAAGGATATACCCTCTAGGGTATGCACTGGGATTACACACCTGTGATTAATCTAACAAACTGCTGGAGATGTGATTGTTTCTTCATAGAACTGCAGCTGAAACAACAGTTCTTTGGCAGTAAAATAAATGTAACCCCTTGTGGTGCCCCTAGACATACAAGATAATTACAACAAAGTACCTTCATAGGAAGTTAGGACACTCCTGCTGCATCATTAAAATAAACGGACCTGTGATAACTGATGCAGCCTTGGAAGTGCCACAGAGGAGCATGGTACTCAAGAGATGAAAGAGATCTGCTCTCCTCCTGGAACGTGCATGTGACTTCCATTAGTTTTAGTGGAAACTGAGATTTCTAGTCCAAATCTAGCAAGAATAAGAGACAGGTTTTATCCCTGTGAAGTCAATTGCAGTTTTGCTGTGGAGTTCAGTGGGGCAAGACTTCTAAAGTAAAACTTAATTATCCCAAGGCTCGTCAAGGCCACTCTGTGCCTCTCTGTGGAGCCTGGTGCAGGGAGATTTAAGCTCACTCCAACCAAGCTGGCTGCTGGCGCTGAAGCAGCAGAGCTGCATCTCCTGAATGCTGTACCCAGGACAGCCATTTGCCTGCAAAAAGGCAGCCCTTTTCAGGTTCATGCAGTCACACGGTGGCCAGAACTCCTGCCAAAACCTGCACAGCGCTCCTTGGGGCCACGGTGCTGGACCAGCCACAGCCTGAGGGCTACCATGCTGAACCCACCTGGGCAGTAGGGGTGTTCCCCAGTGGTTTTCCCATCGTTGAATACCATAAAGAGGAAACAGTATTATCACTATTCAATTACATCAATTAAGGGATGTTAACATGTATTAATATCAAATGAAGACAAATTTCTGCAGTTTTAACAGGCTGAGTGATGACTTGCAGGGTAAAGCAAATGAAAGGAATAAAAGAAGAAAGGCAGAAAGGCTTCCCAGTTACTTACTGTGTCCAGCAGCCATCCCATTTTGATCTGAACATGTCCATTCTCATTATAAAAATCCCAACAACAGCATTCCAATAACTTTCTTCATCTAGCAATTTCCAAGTTATCATACAATCAAACACATCTATGAATCAGAATGCAATTCTTCTAGATATCCAATTTTTATTTTTATTTCAGCAAATTGTCATAGTTATACGTCGTAATACTGCTTGAAGCACTCCACTGGGTGCACATACCCAGTTGCTCATACACATATCATTCTGAGGAAGAGCTTTCCAAAGCCCTGCCCTGAAGACTTGCTTCTCACTTACCAGGATATTTCAAGTCAATGTGTGCACTGCTCTCCATCTATACCCAAAACACTGTGAGTTTCCAAAGTACCAGATACCCACATATGACAGTATACATACAGTATACCCACATATGACTGTATATATAGGGTCATTAGGACAGCTAATTTATGTTATGTTTATCATCATTTAATGGGAAATAAAATATGTTGAGGCCATCTGCTTTCATTACTTTTTTTCTGGGCTAGTAAGCCCAGCAGTGTCCATTTATTTGACTCCTGTCGCTTCATCCTTTTCAGCTGAGTAGGTGTGCAGATAATGCTGTAAATCTAAAGGAAAGGGTTAGCCTTCATAGCAGACAATATTTTTTCTCTGGAAACAGGAAAAAGCAATGTAGTAGTATATATGTGAAAGTTGTATTCACCACTTCAAAAATGAAAAATGTGATTTTTATTTTTTAAAAAACCAAAAATGTACAGGCATAAATTCTGCATAGGTAAATGTTTATGTAGGAAAGTTTACCATGTTACAGAATCCTGTTCTAAAACAACTAGGGCAGTATGATGCTTTAATGTAACTTCTGGCACAGTAAATTTGTCTGTATAAATGGGGCCCTGAGCTGGGTGAACACACCAAGTTGTCTGTCTCATGCCAATGGAAAAAGAGTCCAATAGCCAGGTTACAAGGAAACAAGTTCCAGGTTCAGACTGATTTAGAAACACAATAAGAGCACGCGGCATTAGGTTTTCGGACAGAAGTAAATGGACCTTTCAGGAATATCTCTCCATTTCATCCCTGCTAACTGATTGTGTACCTCTCGACTAGAAGCAAATTCGATTCACCGTGATGTGAATCAAATGTTGTGGATAAGAAGCAAGATACAGATAAAAGAGGAGCTTTGTTCTTAAATGTCCTTCTGCTCTACCACTAAAAAAATACATGGAATCTAAATACTCCCTTACTGCAAAATTGGCAAAAACAGTATTTGAGACTGGTTTAAAGGGCTAATAGTTGAAGAAAATCTTATAATAAGATTTAATTTCTTTCCAATGTATATCATACATATAAACAAAATAAAATTTAGAGGCATCCTAAAAGAATAAAGTAACTGAAAGTAATTTTAAAAATCCTAATGTCATTTAAAAATGCTGGGTTTTAGAAGATTTTAAATAATATAAATGAAAACAGTATTTTTTATTGATGAAGTCCAGTGCTGGACTAATAAATTTGAATTTTACAGATGAGCTTGAAGAAAAATAATTCTACATTTTTACACCAGTAGTTCATTTTTTATACACTTTTTTCTGTAGAAGCTACAGTCATTCTTTTCACAATTCTTGTATCAATATTTGATGCAATCATTCCTAGCATAGCCAGTACAATTGACTATATGATTATATTATCTCAGTGAATTCTTCTTTTGAAATAAATGCCCATTAACCTAAGGTAATATGAGCCATTAATGAAATAACTGCATCTTAATAATCTTCATGAAAAAATACTTTTCATGCAACATCATTTTTTAGGTGGCTATTTCAGCCAATTCCCTATTTACAATAATTATCTTTAAATATAAATCTTTTTTGACTTACTAACGTGCAAGAATGCATCCATATGAAAGTAGATGCTTTTTATTTCAATCACATTAGCCAAAGCCACCTTTACCAGCTCTGTCTAAATAAAGACTTACTGCCCAAATGTTAGACTGTGTGAAATGCCCTGCCTCACCAGGCTGTACAGATTAAAGGCTGCACAGATTAATAGGACTCTACAAGCTCTATTTTATAGCTACACTTTTGGCAAATACCTTGCAGATGCTTTCAGCTCTTTTGTCTCTCTGAGTCTGCATGATTCCTTGGGATTTCTACATGTCTGCATAATTCAAAGTTCACATCAGACAAATGGTTATGACTGTCTCTGCAGCTCTCCAGGTCTTCAGCCCTGATGGAGTCATGACCTGAGCTACCCTCCAGAAGTCCCTCTTTTCACTGATGTCTGTTTCTGCTTTTATCAAAAAAGGAAGAGCTTTTTAGCCAGATTTTCACTTCTGGTGCCTCATATCAGTTCTCCGAACTGGACTCCACTTTTAGCAAGCACCATGCTGTTCGGGCACCGGCATCCAGGCCAGGAGGCTCTCACCATCCCTGACCAGAGAACATCAGGTGACTTGAACTTATTACCCTACCCAAACTTTAAGAAAAGTCTCTCCTTTGTGTTTCTCTGCCTCACCAGAGAGAATAATTTTAACCAATGGCATGACCTTTCCCAGAGATATTTCAGGGGTCTCTCTGGTTGCTGTTATTTAGTAAGGAGCATTACTTCAATGAAGTTAACTTCATTGAACCCTGACTGAAAATATTAATTTCAGTCCATGTGTTCCTCACTTCAATAATGTAATTACACATTAAAAAGCTCAACATTATGTTTATTTTGAAGTCACACATGAACCTTTAGGTGTGGGGTAAAAAGCATACAGATATTTCCCTTAAAAGCTGGAGTCACCATACATTCAAAGCCTTCAGCCAAAACAGATACATTGAAAACCAAAGCTAAACAGAGAATAATGCTGTGGGCTCAGCCCACAGTCCCTGCCAAGCCCGAGCAAATTCAGTTTTGCAGTGAGATTTTGTTACCGATAACTTGGTTTCACTTGTAATATTTCACCCACCAAGATAACTGATTGAACACACACAGGAACAAAAGGGAGAAACAAATCAAATACTTGATAGGCCAAATTTTATACAATCTCCTTCCTCTTCTCTATTTATAATATTTTTCTTCACTTGGCAATGTCTCAGAGTATCAAGTGTATCTTGTTGGTAAAAATATTGAAATGACAGCTCTCAGCTTTCATTGTAAATGATTGAAGACTAGTTCCTTTTATTTTTAGGGTCAAACAATAAATAACAAGAAGGAAGAAAAATTATGAAAGATAGGAAACTGCAGTTCTGCCTTCAATACTCACAGTTCAGTTTACTGAAAGCTGTAGACCTTCATTAGCAACACAGCAAATCCTTTCTACATATTGGCTGCTCAGGCATCTCTTAGCTCAGTGCTCTGGACGCAGCAAGACTTAGAGGCAGGTATGTCTCAGACAGCAGCAGTTGATTCTTGGTAAACAGAAACAAGCAGCACACACACAAATGGAGAGAGGTGGGAGGAAGCTGAAATGTTAAGTTTGTCCCCTAAGAGAGTCTCAACATAGAGCAGTGATGTCCCATTTTTGCTCTCCAGCCACTCTGGAAGTAAGACCACTGAAGGCTGTGATGGCAAGCTCTTGAGAGTCTTGGCATGTTAAGGCATAGTGGCAGCCTTCACGGTTGTAATGCTGCCACTGAACGTGACAAGGTGATCTCTCTGAAATGGTCAGTATTGCCTCCCAACTGTCCTTCACAAAATAATTGCCCAGGCAGGACTGTGCTTGTACCATCAAATTCTGTCCTGTTTGGGAATGGCATCATCGTGCAAGGCTGCCCTAGGCACTCGTTCTTCAAAGCTGGGGCTCATCATCATCACTCTCCTCTGCTATCAGAAACATGGTTTCCGATCACACACCTGAGCTATCAGGAGCTTGAGATGTTCTCCTCACATGAGATTTCTGGTTAGAAGCATAGAGACTGTAGTCTACGGTATCTTTACAGGGCATCTGCACACAATGGCTTTGTTTATAAACCACGTTTAAACGGATTTTCAGTTTCAGAATAAGACAAAAATCCTGCTCCAAGACCTTTCTTCCCCATCCCCTTATCAAGAAGCCTGGTCCAAAGCAATCAGCTTTTATACAATGTAACAAGGAGTTTTAACATGGCTAAAGTCGTTTCCCCCTTCCAGCTGAATGGTTCTGGCTTAAGTTTTCCAAACTAATACAGCACAACCCAGGTTCATGCTACGGGAAATTTCAGTCTAAGCAGATAACAGATGGCAGAGTTCTAAACAACTGAGGACTGAATCTTTTAGTAGAAACTAACAGAAGACCTCAATAAGAGGTCATGCTAACATGTCTGCTCATAAAACTTAACTTTTACGTGGTATATTCTTATTTCAAACTGGATGTATGAATACTTATCATACAATTGTGTACTTTCCTAACTTTACGGTTTTCATCACCTATTTCAATAGCTCTGAGATAGTCCATGCTACACTTTCATATGGTATGAGCTTATGAAAATGACAGAATTGCATGCTATAAATCATTTGCAAAGGAAAGGAAGGTGATTTTTCTTTTCTTTTTTTTTTTTTAAAAAGAGTCTATATACCATGCACACTAATTTAGGTTACTTAAGTATATATAAATGTTTACATTGGCCTTTAGTATTAAAATGCTTGAGCATTATTTAAAGTGTAAAAATACAATGAGGGGGGGAATTCAAGAGCATACTTTTCAAGGAAGCAGATTCTGGCTGTCAGTGCAGGGTAAGTGCTAAGTAAGGACTACAGTCCCAAGCAGATAAATAGCAGATTCACAAGACAATCCCACAACTACCTGTGAGTGTGAGCTAATGCCACGAGCCCAGCCACAGCCACTTACTTGCCTTGAAAATATCAGAATGGTCACCTCCCATGTGCTTCTGATGCGAGGCATCATTTTTGATCATATAATGCCCAGAACAAGTTGATAGGTCGCAGGATCCTCATGGCATGGACAAGCATGGGCCCACACTGGACAATAACCTGGGGTGTCACAGCCACCCCAAACTCAGGGTGCAAGGGCCAATCTGCTAATAACAATGAGAGTATTTCTGACATGTATTTGAGATCCTACTATGCAAACAGCAAAGGACTGAGAGGGGGAAAGCTTCCAAAGCTCTGAAACATATTTTTCTAAAAAAGACAGGATTTTGTTTAACATTTTTGAATTGTGGCTTATTGCCCACTAAACAAAATGTTAACAAGATAAACTTGTAATTTAAATTACTAGTACTTCCAGGATACTTAGAAATGTATATTCTTTTCATCTACCCTGATGATTAAAAATGCCTTTGGGATCATGCCTAGAATAATGTTTTACAGTATGGACGCCAATAAAGGGTCTTTTGGTAAAAACTTGGATCAAATACACTGTTACTGTTCCCACCTCTTAATCAATTAAAAATATATATCTTAACAGCGTATGCCTTGTGAGAAGGAAAACACAGAACTTATTCTCCTCTCCATGAACACGTGTAACTGTTACTCAGTTTAATGGGACATATATATGTACACCAAATGAAAAATATCTTCCAGAATATGAAGGATTCATATGTATCTGTAAATTATTACATGGTTAGGTGCAGGTTGGCCTTTCGCCATGTTAGATTCAATGCACCCAGTTTTGCCTCATCTTGGAAGCTGAGAGGCCTGGCTAGCATTTCAATGCGGAAACCATCTGGGAATTCAGTGTGCCATGGGCACAAGCCAAAGAGTCACAAGGTGGCGAATATTAGGCAGTTGAAACTGAGTGGAAAGATGTCATTCAGCTCCATCAGCGCTGCCGAACTGATGAATGGGAATTTTTCCTGCCTCTCCCTGCCTTCCCCTAGTAAGGAAATACTCAGATTAATTTTAGTGGGAAGGACACTGGAAGGATCCAAAGTGAAAGATACAATCCAAAAATATCTGTAAATGTAACATAAAATTAGAAATATAGGGAGAAAAATATCAATACTACAAGTGGTGTTTGAACACTCCAAGTCAAGTGGGAGAAATCTGTTTGTAGAAATCTGCGTAATTATTTTTTTTAATCACTCGCCTGAGTCTAATGGGAGGTATTTTCTTTAACAAAGTAAACATGAAGCCCTGTGGCTGCACACATCAAACCTGCAGCACTTAAACACATGGTGACTGGTACCAAACCAAACAGAAAGACACTTTTGATTTGCAAGTACATGTACATGTGTGATGGACCTCACAGCTGTATTATAAATGACAGGGATGTTTTTAACAGTCAAAACACTTAACATTATGATACGCTTCTAATTGAGAGACCTAACTAATACCTGAGGCTGCTGAAGAATGCACTGAAGAAATCTAAAAACCATTTTGAGTTTTTGCAGGAAGAACGGATAATGGAACTCCAGCAAGTCTATTTCTTTGTCTGAGGTTTGACCATGAGAAAGAAGACACCCTCAAGGAATCAGAAGCCTTGACAATAGCCAAGACAAGGCCTTGGGAAATCAGATCTTTCTTTTTGCTTTTCTGTATCTTCATGCCACCAAGAACTGCAGAATATTTAAATCACAAACTGTTATTGAAATACAATTAGAGAATGGCTATTGGTACTTACACAGAAAGCCTTTGATAGCTTAATGATTCCTAGAGTTTATTTTACTTATATTTGAGCAACTTCCAACTTTAAGGAAAAAAAAATTAAGGTTTTTTTAATGTCATGGGCATAAGCATGATGAAAAAGGGAAAGAAGATGAGAACTTACGAAAAACAGATGTTTTGTAAATAAAACAAGCCATTGATGCAATTTACTAGTCATCCTCATGCTAATTATTCTTTCCTGGGCTGCCAGCGTCTATAAAAATATTCCAGTATACATCTACTCAGAACTGGAAGGGGAAAAACTGTCTGAACTACTGTTACAGCAACACCGCTGTAATCAAGTGTCCCAATTCTCCTCCCGACATTATACCGTAACTATTCAGTTACAGCTATTCAAAATGAGCACGTGGATTACTAAACCAGAATAGCAGCATTTGACAACAATTTACAGGGGTGTAAAATTTCTGTGCCATGTTCTAGGCAACAAAGAACCACAGGAACTATAATCCGTTATCTGAAACTTCACTATCTGCAAACGCAGACAGATACAAGCAAATCCTTCATTGCAAACAGCAACGGGCTTGCTGTCATTAATCACTACAAGGAGGCTATTGAAGACAGACTCTGGGATGGATTTCAGCAGCAGCCTGCAGCTTTATTAGCTTAACATATCCAAGCATTTAAGTGGATCCAGTGTGGGAGTTACAGGACTCCCACCATATAATTCATGGTCGACTGTCCTCAGCCTACCTACAGAAACCACTTTCAGACATCTGACATCTTCTCACCTTAAAGAGAAATAAAGGACCATGGAGGGGGGGCTCTCAACCTGCAGAGGCTCTGGGTCTCCATTTTCAGCACTTTACCAGAAAAACCCCAGTTCTTCACTTCTGGGAGATCAGACTTCAACCTCCTATCCATGCTGGATACCAGCTTCAAGTTTCAAAGTAGTTATTTCACTAAATATTACAAAGGTATAAAATGTACTTACTATTTATACCCATGTCCTATGCCAGATTTATTGCCATAATGGTGTATGAGTAGAAAAACAGGCAAATAAAACACAAAAAACACTGTCCTTCCTCAGTTTTATCCTAGTAGGAAAATATGTTATTCAGACATTAAAACAGGCAGCCTGTTAAATCTGCAAGCTCCTGAAAATATGGTTCCTAGATTATAACTACAAGTCAAGAATGAAGATACATTTTAAATTCATAGAGTCATAAAATTGTCTAGGTTGGAAGGGACCTTTGAGATCATCTAGTTCAACCATCAACCTACCTCTGATAAAAAACAACAACCCATCACTAAACCATACCACTAAGCAGTATGTTAACCCATCTTTTAAATACCTCCAGGGATGGTAACTCAACCACTTCCCTGGGCAGCCCATTCCAATTCTTAATAAGCCTTTCAGTGTAAAATTTTTTCCTAATACCCAATCTGAACCTCCCCTGGTGCAACTTGAGGCCCTTTCCTCTTGTCCTATCACCTGTGACTTGGGAGAAGAGACCAACCCCCTCTTCTCCACAACCTCCTTTCAGGTTGTTGTAGAGAGCAATAAGGTTCCCCTCAGCCTCCTCTTCCCCTGACTGAGCAACCCCAGCTCCCTCAGCATCTCCTTGTAAGACTTACTCTCCAGACCCCTCATCAGCTTTGTTGCCCTTCTCTGGACCCACTCCAGCACCTCAATGTCTTTTTTGAGGTAAGAGGCCCAAAACTGGACACAGTACTCAAGATGGGCCCTCACCAGTGCTGAGTAGAGGGGGACAATCACCTGCCAGGCCCTATTTACCACGCTGTTCCTGATACAGGCCAGGATGCTGTTGGCCTTCTTGGCCACCTGGGCACACTGCTGGCTCAAGTCCAACTGGCTGTCAAACAACACCCCCAGGTCCTTTTCTGCCAGGCAGCTCTCCAGCCACTCTTCCCCAAGCCTGTAGCACTGCATGGGGATGTTGTGACCCAAGTGGAGGACCTTGGCCTTATTGAACCTCATCCCATTGGCCTCGGCCCATCAATCCAACCTCTCCAGATCTCTCTGCAAAGCGTTTCTACTCTCAAGCAGGTCAACACTCCCACCTAGTTTAGTGTCATCTGCAAACTTACTGAGGGTGCACTCAATCCCCTTGTCCAGATCATTGATACAGATGTTAAAGAAAACCAGCTACAATACCGAGCCCCGGGGAACACCACTTGTGACCGGGAACCAACTGAATTTAACTCCATTCACCACCACTCTCTGGGACTAGCCCTCCAGCCAGTTTTTAACCCAGTGGAGAGCACTCCCATCCAAGCCATGGGCAGCCAGTTTCTCCAGGAAGACATTAGGGGAAATTTGTATCAATTACAAATTAACTGGAGTTTCTGACTACAGCACACAAAACATCACAAAACCTCCAAAAGCATCACCAAGCATCCAAAACCATGATCTTCTAACGGTGGGAAACCTTCTTCTAATTTCTACCCAAAATTTATTCACTGGCACTTTATGCCCCACTTGACCCAACGCTGCCTGTTAGTTTAGATAGCTCTTCCTCCTTCCTGATGTTTGCCTCTAACCCCTTCACCATGTCAATGAAAGGGGGAGGGCAAGGTCTACCCCTAGATGGCCAGTGGGAAAAAAAGCTGACAGAAAAAGGAGAAGAAACCCTATTTCTGTCCTCTCCCACGTCACTGCCCTCCCTGCTCCTTCTGCAAGCTCTTCAACAACGGGCAGCTGAACAAGGCTCTGACTACATTCATCATTTCTTCACTGGGCAAAACCACAATGTAACATGTTTATTAGGCATGAAAAAAAAAAAAAAAGATCCCCCTTTAGGAATTAACAGGATTTGACAGTAAATAAATCATGTTGAATAGACTTGAAGTGATAGTTGAGGCAAAGAGTTTTGGAAAGCTCAAGAAAATGGGTAAAGGGAAGAATGGTGTTTAGGGAGCCCTGAGCTGTGAGGAAAGCTTTTGTGACCAGGATGATGACAAACCTTTTTCCCCGCTATTGTCCAGCAGACTGTGTGTGAGCATTTCAGCAAGGTGACATGAGCTGGAGTAATACAGGTTCTCAAAGCAGCCCCACTCCCAGTATATCCAGGAAGGTCAGTAGTGGATGGAGTCATCCACAAAGTGGATGCCTCTGTACACTCTGTCATCCACAGAGTGCATTTCATCACGCCCAGAAAAGACAATAAGCATATTGTCTTAATTGCAAGGATGAAGAAACATCACCTAGACTGAAAAATAAATGGAATTTTAAATATTACATTATATGGTTTCAGATCGTTGGTCAAAGACCGTGTCCAAGGGCAGAAATGCCCATACCGCCAGCTTCCTCTCTTCAGAGCCAGAAAAGCTGGAGCTGAAGGGCTGGAAATACAAAACAGGGCTATAAACTTGCTGGAGGTTTGTCTTGGCATTTGTTTTCACAGATTTACAGATGCAGTGAATGCTTTGTTTAAAATATGTATTCAGCTGCTTTTTATCAGCTTCAGACAATTTAGCACCCACCAGCGTCCTTCCGAGATAGCCAGCGACAAATGGGGGGCTGGCCCCTGCCAGCTGATGAAGGATGGCAGTCAGGCAGCACAAGCTGCACCCAGGGCTGTACCAGGGGCCAGAGAGGGATTGGGAGCATGGGGATTGGAAGAACACCCCTTTGGAGGAGAGCCCAGCATGCTGAGAGGTCTCTATCACCCTGGTAAAGCAGGTCACAGCCAGCTTGGAGCTCTGCAGGAGGGAGGTGACAACTCCAGGAAAGAGGGGCCCAGCTCAGGCACGCAAGGATCCTGCTGCAACGAAAGGCTACTGGAAAGGGGCAGAGCTGACCAGACCAGCCAGGAGAAGAGACCAGCCCTGGGCATGCTGCTGCCCCTGCCACCCAGTAGAGAAGACTGGGAAGCAGCACGGCTGCTGCCTGGAACTGCCACTCTCCACCGAGCTGAGCACATGTGCCCTCCCCCAGCAAAAGAAACCAGCCAGATCTTCCTACATCTTAACACGAGCAAAGCAGGCAGCAAATCTGTGACCATTTTGCCAGTCTCCAGCACTTTAATGCCCCTAGCAACTGCCTGCTTTCTGTAATTAGAGGTCCTGGTCCGGGTTACTGTTGGAGAATTAAAAGTGTGAAAATAGAAATGCAGTTTCTCTAGGGGCATTGGCTGTTAATTCTCTGCCAGAGGAGGGCTCCTTTGTCAAACCTTTATGCACTTGAAGAAATAGTGGCCAGCAGAGCAATTACCCATTAGAAAGAAGGTAATAGCGGAAGAAACATTTTCCCCACTGGGTCCCAGGCCAGGTGATGTCCACAGGCCATGCTAGACAGGCAACAGCACTAAGCACAGGTTGTCCAGGAGGAAACCATAGGCAAGGGAATAGAGCTGTTGGCAGACAAGAGCCGTTGCCAGCAACCACTAGTTTGATCCGTACAAAGAGCTGTACTTGCACCTCTGGGTTTAGGGACATCAGTATCCAGCACACCAGAGTAGTAGCTCAGAGATCTGAAATGACTCCAGCTCTCACACAAACCAACATGCTGGAAGAAAAACAAGTGTGGACTATACAAATTAAAGTAATGGTTGTCACTGAGCACCTACTGCAGGCAACAGTGGAAGTCCCACTCTTCCTGAACCTGGCAAGATCCACATTCTTGTGCAATAACAAGATTGCTGTTCAGCAGAAGTATGCCACAGACTGAACCGAGGAATGAGCTGTGCACAGGAGCAATCTCTGAGCCTGAGCAGGAGGTGTAGCTAGTGAAAAATCCAATGATGGAGACAGCATCTCAAAGCCTCTGACAGCAACAGAGGTGAAAAGTGGTGAGGCAGCCTGTCTGGTACAAGTTGGGGATTGACTTAACAGAAGCCTTGGTAGAAGGCAGTGAAAGGAAGCAATTAGCACAGCTGCAGTAATGCTGCACCAGTGCATCCTCCAGGAATAAAGGGCAGCTTGTCAAGATGTGATCAAGTGCAACATCAGATCACGCTGAAACTGAGGAGCGTTCCTGGCAGGCAGTTCCCAGCTTGAATTCTCTGAATATCGGGTATCAGCAAAGCTAGGAGATATTCTGGAAGTTAGTCTGACTGGACAATATGCGTAACCCTGGACATCCACATCTGCACATCCTGAAAAACCCAAAAGAGATGTAAAAACATGCACTGGCTGCATGAGACATAATACACAGGTGGTCAAACACATGGATAAAATATTAGAAGCAAGACATTTCAGCAGTTTTAATTTGGATAATCTCAGGGATTGATGGGAGCAAAGGACCAAGGAAATAAACTGCATATTTGAATTGCTTCAGTCCTTCAGAGTGCCTTCTGAACTGGGAGCGAATCAGGCACAATTTAGAGGTACTGAAGGATATACAGAGTTTTTTTTAAAATGAAAGAACTAAAGAGATCTTAATTCAGTTCTAAATACTGTTTCTGAGAACCAAAGAAGCCTTTTATAAAACACATTGAGAGTGGCAACAATTTCTAAGCTTTTGAAGGCTTAAACCTCAAGAAACAATTAGCAGCCTGTAAGGCGCTGCATCCTGAGCATATAGTCAGTGAGGACAGGCTAAAAGTTTCAGACCACCAGCAGAAAGCATACAAAAAAAAATACTGGCAAAACCATGGGCTATCTGCACAGGAGACACCACACCTACAAATGCTTTGAGCACTTTATCAGAACTGACAACATCATCTTGTCATTTAAAAAACAAATTACCTAGACAAAGGAAGAAGAAAAGCTGATGAATAAAACAAAGGAGCAGTTTCTGAGCCATGTTTTGCTCACATTTTCAGATCCACGCCTCAGTCTGCAGTAATCTGCAATGCCCCAAAATCTCCTGGTGAGGTCCGAAACTGATGAGGCTGGTAGGTGCTCTTTGATGAGTTTCCCACAGATTAAATGAGGGTTGCTACAGAACTGGAGAGTTCAATTGTTGTGGAAGTCCTCAAATCCTCTCATTTACATTTCCTCAATAAGGAATGCAGTGTACACAGGCTCACAACAGCCTGTAGCAACTCCTTATCAAGCATAGCCTAGAAAAACATCCATGGAGATGGATTCACAAACCAGCCAAATAAACATTTGCAGCTCAACAGAAAACAAAAGGAAAATGTGACTGCTGTTCACAGGACACAAGTGTGCTCAGGCTCCTTCTGGTCTGCCTATATCAGACAAGGCTGACCTGAGGATCCTGGTCACTTCTTGTGCACAAGTGTCTACCAAAGGACACCCCAGTCCAAACAGAGCATCAACAGCTCCTGGAGTTTGCACAAATTAATTTCAAGGACTGAAAAATACCATCTGAAAATCACAGCTTTCTGGTTGCGTGTGACACTTCTGAAAATATGTAACAGCAGGGCTGCTGGAGCATGAAAAGGAGCTTGAGACTGTTACAGACAGGTTGATGACACCTGTAATGCTGTGGTTCAGCCCATGGGGCCATATCTATGGTGACACAGAGGAAGAACCAAACGTATGTGTGCCAAAAGCTTAAGGTAATCACATGATCACATTATACATAGTATGATATAAGGTAACTATATTATAAGGTGGCTTGTGAAAGGAATTAAAATTAAGCATCCTACTGGCTTCATGCTCACAGTTCTTATATACGAACAACAAGACTACGCTTGGAAGATACCTTCAATTAATTACAATTAAGGAGTCAGGGCTAAGCTACCTGTCTGTCTCCCAGTGGAGCTATTTTTAACCCCACAAACCCTAGTTTGATTTTCAGACATGGTGTTTAGCATCTCTACAGGTGTGTGAGAGGAAAGAGACCCATTTCACCGACTCCAAGACAACAGAGTGCCAGGAGGTGGAAGAGAGCTTGAGGCAGGAGAGAAGGCACCAGGATGGAGATGGGCAGTGAGAGCAGGGATAAGTGCTCATCCTGCAGGCACGGCAGTGGGTCTGAGCAACAGGAGAAATCTGGGGGAAAAATCCCAGGCACACATTTCATCAAAGGGAGTGTTACTAATTGGGGAACAACACAAAATGTGCTAAAGAAAAAGCTAGTGCATAATACCTTGTAATATGTTAAGAAAAGGTAAGCAGATGCAGTGAAAGACTGGTAAAATCAAAATACTAAAAAAAAAACCACAGCAACTCTTCCAGACAGATGCTAAAGGGAATTTGATAACATTCCAAGAAGCATCTTATTTCTCCTGACAAGAGAGAGGACTCGTGGTACCCAAGGAGCTGCTCTAGCATGCTCAAATGCCCCCAGGATGGCGATGTGTGGCAGAGGGCCTGTGTGGCCAGCTGCGGGGCTAAGGGGCTGGGGGGAACCATGAGCCCTGCCTGCCCCTAGCCACCTCCCCCAGCAGAGCAGCATCCCCTCCCTGCAGGGCTGGGCAGACAGGCTGGCACCAGCAACACAGGGGAAGGCTGCCCACACCCCTGCAAGTCACAACAGCAATGTTATTTCTGCAATTGCTTTTAAATTTTGCTAAACTTTGTGGGGAGGGGAGACACATAATACATTTAGTTTTTCTATGAAGTGTAGAAATCTAGAACCCTGTCTTCTATGGCATTCAGCTGATCTCTGGTTTTATATTAGCCAATGAAGTTTTTATCTATTATATTCCCGAAAGTTCACTGTTTTCTATGGACAGTTGTAAAAATTTGCCTTTTAAATGCTAGAAGACAAGCATCAGATTTGAGTCACTATGAAAGTAGGAACTTCACCACTGCTGTTACATCTTCCTTACTCAGGCTTCTTTCTTTGTGGAAGTACAACTTGCATCTGACACAATTAAAGTTCATTCTGCTTTGATATGTTTAATTTATATATTTGCAGGCAATAATGGAGCAGGAATATACAGAACACTTATTTTTCATTTTTAGACAAAACCTGCCAAGGATTTACAATAAGAAGATCTGGGAAGTAATTTGTCTCTGTAACTTAATTTGTGCAAGCTTCAGCCAAGGACGTTTATCATTTTGCTTTCCACCTTCTCCAGGAAACAGGCAGGGGAAGGCAGAGCAATAAGTAACGCCTTGCAGAACACGCCGTTGGTTGGGCAGGAAGAGGCATCCTTCCTTCCTCTTTGGGGCAACATGAACTACTCCGTTGTAACCAGCGGTTTTTTTGTTTACTGAATACTGGCCTCCTTGCTACAGCATCAAGGTAAGGACTGAGAATGGTCAAAAATGACAAGACAACGACAAACAAAAGATGAAGAAGAGAGAAAACAGCTCTTACAGATCCAATTAATTTACTGACATCTATCTCCATTAGGGTCACAGAACATTAAGTTTTAACAGCATCAAAATTTGACTAAAACCACTTTGCTCAAGAAAGAAGTCCATTTTTATCCTGTAATATGCACAACCACTAGGCAATTGCTGCTAAACAATTTTTTTAAAAAATCATTACCACAAGAAAAGAAAAGCCTTTAAGGAGAAAGCTGCAAAAATAGTTTGAGCTCTCAAAGGTTGCATCATAACGGCTACACAGAAGGGGGACAAAAAGGGAAGACAGCACAGGAAATGTCACTCTGGCATTTCCTAATTCCTGAGCACTTGACTTCACAACCTCTACTTATTTTTCTACATAATTTCCAAATGGAAATTTCCTTCATGGAAAGGATAGACAGAACCCCACAGCCTTCCTGGCCCAAAGCGTGGAATGCTCTGAGGTGCTGCCCCAGCCCCTCCAGACTGCTCCCCATCACAGCCACATGGCAGCCTCCCAGACTGGAAGAAACAAGGGCTCCCATCGGGTCAAATCCTTGGGAGACTTGAACAGAAAAGCCCAAAGACTCTCAAACTGTAACTGCCCTGAGGATCATGGCTCAACCAAACTCCCACAGGTTTTCCCAGGAGCAGCTAAAAGTGTCTTTCCAAATACTGTTGTTCCCCCAAACACTGGATCGTGACACCGTTATAGAAAACACTACAGCTTTTCTGTAAGGTTTGGGATTTTTTTTTTTTATTTTGTTAACATGAGCCAAACAAAGCAATTTTCTCACTCTTGTTTTTAGAGAAATCTGAACTCTTTTAGTTGAAACTTTCCATTGCAAGTTCTGCCTCAGGCTCAATAATTCTTTGGAAAAGTTTCAGTCCCAGTAGTTAAAGTTTGGCTGAGTTATAAGCATGGCCACATAATGGAAAGAGTCAGAAAGCTTTAGTTATACGCAATATTACTAGCTCAACCACTAAAACACATATAAACACTCATATAGTCAGCTAACTTCTCCAGTTATGGGAAGATACACAGCTAATGACTGAATTTCCAAAAAAATACAAGTTGTCCAAGACTTACTTATGGGAATAGCTTCTCTCTCATGTCCATGGAGAGCCAGTATGTCTAAGTCAAAAAATCTTTTTTTATCAACCAAGGCTAATTCTCAGGGAACAAAAAAATTTTTTAAAGTATTTTGCATACTTATCTGATTAATACAGTTAGATTATTTGATATATAAGACTGTACAAAAGAGGCAGAAGATCATAGCACACTGTCATTTCCTTTTGAAAAGGGAAACGATTTTTCTCATTTTTCCACTTTTTTGCATATATAATTTATAGAATGATAAAATAACAAGGTATAAATAAATATATGATCTGCTGATGAGTCTGTTTTGCTGAGCAATGCCAAAACTACACCAACGATAAACCGCGGCCTCCCAAGGCTCCCTCACAATAGGCTGGAGCTGAATCTCCAGCTTACGCTGGCTGTGGTTGTATCCTGCACCAGTAAGCTTTACAGTGACAGCTTGAGACCCACTGGAAACGAGCATTTTTTCTACCATGACACCAAGGCATACGCATGGATCTTTTTTTCTCTTCCCCTGTTCAACAGGAAAGCTCTATTGACACTTCCACTACATTCCTTCACATAATTTAACCCTCCTTCTTCAGCTGGGATAATCCTCAGGCAATATGGCCCATGAAGTCAGGGCAAGTGGAAAGACAAATTATCCCAACGAATTGCATCTAATAGCCTCTAGGATAAAATCATGTGGCTTTGCATGCAGTTCCACATCTACTTAAATCAGCCTTTTCTGCTGTACTGACGGTGGAACAGTCCTACTGTGAAACAACGCTATTTCAGCTTTATGTGCTTATCATTCTTGTTGTTCTCAAATTGACCTAGACAGGTAAGTGCTACAGCTCAACTTGTAGATGGATTTTCATGCAGATCCCACTGTGATCAAGTATAGTCAGTTTGATTTTCAACAACCCTGTCAGATGAAAACTTACAGCCCGCCTTGAAACAAAGATGAATGGGATGATCTTTGATGTTACAAGCCCAGTAAGAGGGAAAGTAGATAAAAGGTGTTTATATGCCATCTTCTGCTGTTAAAATAATGCACAATGCAAAGTCAAAGTAAGTGTTTCAGTTTTAGTAAAATCTGCAGTGGCCTGTAGAACTCTGACAGGGATAAGTAGACCTCTTGCAAAGAGAGCATAGAAACAGTCTTCCCTATGTACTTCTCTAAAAAAAAAAAATCCATCTAATGGTAAATTTTCACACGTAGACACAGACAACAGTAAAATCAGCCCTTTGTCATGACAGAATTATTAACCATTTTAAAAGATGGAGACTACAAGCAATGACTGCCTTGTCAATTGTGCCTCAGAATTTACACAATTGAATTAAAATATTGGTAAACTAGGTGATTGCCCTAATATTTGTGCTGCAAAACACTTTCCTTTATACAGTATTTTTGGAACATATTAGGGAACTTTTAGTACCTTCAACTTGGTTTTTAAAGATTTTTGAAATTTAGCAAGAGGAAAGACCCAGCACCAGAAAAGAGCCTTTTCTCTGCCCTATAGCTTTGTGCTGTGAATTGGTCAAGATATAAAGCTATTTGAACATTCCTTTCAGTCACATTCTCAATGAAAATGGTGGTGATGCACCAAAAATAATTGTACATGCACATTTCAACTGAAGGCCAGGCCAAGGTTCTACTATGGGAGCAGCTGTAGCACCCACTGCACAGGAGGCTGAGGGCAAGCAGTAAGGGTGAAAGGGGGGAGCAGAGGAGTGCACAGCCCACTAACTGCTCCCAGCATGACCCAAGAACTCATTCTCCACACCCAAAATAATGTTATTATCCTGGATGGGACCAGCACAATTAATCCTGTAACTCACATTGGGTTCCGAGCTGAAGATACAGGGTTCAGGTCCTGCTAATGAGGAATGCTGCTGCCATTGCTGGGAATTCTAAATTGAAAGTGAGGGGAAGAGGGATGAAGACAGAGAGATTGTTTTCACCTTTAGAAAACCCAGCCTACAAGGAAAGGTACCGAAGAGTTAGGATGCTTGTGTGGTTTTCATTTAGTCCCTTTTGTGCACACATTATAAGACAGTCTTTAATTACACTATTATATATTATTAGGATTTGTTGTGGGTTTCAGGTTTTTTCCACAAGACTTGATTTAATAGTCAATAAACAGCTACAGACATAGAGCATTAATCAGGTTTGTGTAACAACTGAGGATATTTTTAGGGAAATACTTAATCTCGTTGAGACTCAGTGTTAAATACATTTCACTGTCTGGAGGAGACTTTGGTTGTGGATAGGTAATTCCCAGTTTTCTATCATCCTTAGCTTTCCAAAAAGAGTTTTTTGAACTCCTGGGGAACACCAGACCCCAGGTGTTACTGATACTTTTTCTGCATTCGCGGCACCCACCGCATGCATGGAAGGGCAGGAGGATGGGTTTGGGGAGGGGCCGCATATTGCAGAAGAGAGCAAGGGGGAGGTAGAGGACACCCACCCGCGGGTGGGGGGCGGGTTTGGCCTCCACCAGCTCCCGCGGGGGAAGCCAAACAACTGCGCCCAAGCGGCTATTCAGGAAACCCCGGCTGCTCGCCGAAAAGGCGTGGGATGGAACTGAAAGTCCCCGCTGGGGTATTTTTAAACCCGTGGGTCAAACCGACGGCGTAGCCCCCGCAGAAGCAGAAGATGCTCCCGTGCCTCCCCGGCCCTTTGAAGCTGGCTATCGCGTTTCGAGCTCGGTATCCGCAGGAAACGAGGCGAGCGCGCTAGCGCTGCCCGCCGCTGCCCGCCTTGGCTCCCACGCGTGGGCGGCTCCGACGCGGCAAAAAGGTGCCGGCGACCGTAAAGGCACGAAGTTCCTGTAAACGCCGGGCGAAAACTGGGGCTGGGCTGCTCAGGTCTGGGGGAGCCTGTGCCCGCCCCGCTCTCCGCCGGCCCGCGGGATGGAGGGGGGTGTCAGAGGCGGGAATGGAGTTGCCGCTGGACGAGCTCGTAAGGAGCCTGGTCGGGAGACGCGAAAAGTGTGCGGGGGGTCTTGATGGGACAACTTGTTCTCCCGAAGGACGGCTACAGGACCGCGCCTCTGCCAGCTTTGTGCCCGCGTAACCCCAGGACCCGGGGATCTCAGCATCCCTCCATAACTCCGGGCTCCCTCACGGCCCGGGGAGACCCTTGCCCGCCCAGGAAACTCTCAAATCTCTTGTAGGCCCTTCCCTTAAGGCATGGTTCATTAATACACAAAGTAACACCAAACAAAGCTTTTTCCCTTGAGCAAACAGCACACACAGCCAGTGGGCTTTCCTTTCGCACCCCTCTCTCCTTAGAAAAAGGCCACACTCCTTACCCTGCACCCACCCCCGCGGAAGGGGCTGGGAGGCAGGCGAGGCTGAGCAGCTTAACCCTTCCCTGCCTCCTCCACCCCCTGGAAAGTTTATTAAAATACCAGAGCCCCTAATTGTCCAGCTGAGTTATATTGCTGACTGAGAAAAGTAAATTATCCACTCGTTGGGGAAGGTTTTTATACTGAGAAGCAGCTGGTAAATCCTTGCTCTGAGTTTGTTGTGTTGGTCCGTGTTTATTTGTAATTTGGCTGCTCAGATAAGACTACAGAGATGCACAATGTCAATACCCAAGAGGTCAGATAATACAACGGGGCTTGTACCTTGCATGCTTCTGAAGAGTATTATTTACAGGGTCCTATAAAAACACATTTGGAAAACGAACCACATTTTCACAGTGCTACTTTTTTTTTTTTGTCCTGAGAACAAAGGGGGAAAAAATGAGTGACAGCTTCGTTAAAACCAAATAATAACTAGTTAAGTTTATAGCTCTCCCCCTTTGCAGCTAGTAGTTAGACATTCATGTAAACAGCAGTGAATCTTCTTGCAGAGATGTTTTCATAAGGCACAAAAAGGGTTACAAGAAGGAGGCAAAAAGGCTGTCTAATGTAAACCAGAAGAGATGCACTTTTTTCCCCATAGTGCTCATCCAAAGATCAGCATGTTTTATTTTGTTAAAAAAAAAAAAAAAAAAAAAGAATATTTCAGTTGCTGTGAGCCCAAGATGTGGGCTGTGAGCTCTAGGGTAGCACTTTAAAACAGAAGATGTCGTCAAAATCTGTATATCTGCCTAGCACCAGTTCTCAAATTTCACAAGGTGATTTTATTTTCAGTACAAAGTGTACCAATGTATTTTCCTCTCTGTAAAATAACTGCTTTTTAACAGTTGATAGAGCACTCAGGGAGTTTTTTAAGTCTAATCGATATTTAAATTGACCACTGTTTTCATTAATATTTTTGTTTCACTAGGCTGAGAAAGGGTTAAAAGTAACTATAGTCTCACAGTCAGCAGAAAGCTATTGAAATGTTTGATTATCCCTGCAGCAAAGAAAAGAGGATAGTAATACAACAGCAACATCTCTTGGGGTAAAGTCGAGATTTAATAACCTCCTCGGACCAAAGCAATTGTTCAAATCAAGCAAAAGGAAGTTCAAAATATTTTCAAGTACAATCTATTTCCTTGTGTTTATTTTGATCAAGATGCCCTCAGATAAATAGCCCTCTTCCACGGAAGGCAATAGAAATGTCACCATTGACTCCAGGGAGATCAGGATTGATGCCTGGACATCATCTGGGAACATTAATTTAATATTCCACCAAAAAAAAAGTGCAGTTAAAGAGTCAATATTTGCTGTCTACTCTCTCCCTGTTTTGTCAGATTTTTTTATTATTACTATTTAATCAAATCACTGTCCTAGAACTCAGTGATGGAAAAGATCTAGCAGATCGAGTGATCCATCTTCCTTTGAATGCAGTGCTGCTTCATGGTTTTTTTACTGATGTCTCATGGAGCGCGGTTTTTAAGTGTCCCAGGTGATAAGGGCTCCTTAAAGAGCCTCGCTGCACGTTGTAATGGATCTCCGACTATGATCAAATCCTGCTGTTTCTTGCTATGCAGGAAGTCTTTCCAAATTAGTCTAACACCAGGGCCGAGCACTGTGACTAATAGGCATAACTGCACCGTTCATGCTATCAGTAAGGCAGGTTCAGCAGGGGAAACATCAGCACCAAGAAAGTGCCTGTTATTCCACGGAGTAAGGGGCAAAATTTTAGAGAAAATAGACAAGGGAATGGATTTGAGAGTTTAAATCCAGAGCATAAGTAATTATGCAAAGATGCTTTACTCTGGTAGTACTTTGTCAATAACTACTCCAGATAAACTAAAGGAAAATTAAAGATTCCACGACAGCAGCCTCATGGGAAGGTGCCTGCGCTGCAGGATCTTCACATGCTTCTTGATCAGTGTTACTGCGTTTGAACTAAGCAGAAGAAGAAACTGTGACCCTCAGTGGTAAATTCTATGAATCTACAAAAACATCAAATCCAGAGGAGCAGATACTACATTTTGTTGATCATTGGCCATTAGATGTCACCCACTTCACCCAGTATTGTGTCCTATAACTTGTGTCTGACAAAAGCATAATTTCCAGGAAAGCTTAAAAGCACCAAATAGCAGTGAATTGCCACTTCCCTGGGTAGTGTCCTATGAATGAATGCTTTCCTTCACACATGAATTTTTCTGGCTCCAGTTTCCAGCTATTTGTTAGATGATTCCTTTCCCCATTAGGTTAGAGAAACCTTCTACACCTCACATTTCCATCTTTTGAGTGTGTTTCTTTTTGTAATCAAGTCCCTTAAGAAAGGATACAATCCAAGAACATCTTGTGTGACACTTTTGGATTTCAAAATGTAAGGATGGGAGGGTCTCCATGCCTTTCAAAATTTTGATATCTCTTTAAAACAAAACTACAAGTGCGACAGAGCATCATTGCTCTGCCTGGATATAAAGCTGAGGGAATGGCTTGTAAAGGAAAGAATGGGCATAAAAGTATAAACTGAGCAGTTGTGAGAGAGAGATCCCAGAAGCCACATTTTGGTGTGACTTTATTTTGTTAAGTGCTCACACATAATTTGCTGTTGTTTGAATCAGTATTGCTGCAAAGCTTTCACTTTTCCTCCCTAATACTATCCGTTGGCCTTCAAGACATAAAAAATATTCTTAAAGAACAAAGAAAACATCTGAAGCTCTGCTCTGCTTCAGATGTTGTCAGGATTGCCCTGTCCTTCAGTGAAACCCAAATGAAATGTAATGCAGTTCCTTTTCCATGACAGCTCGGGTGGGTGGGAGAACTGGACCCTGTAGACCAGCCATGGCCAAGGCTCTGCCCAGAGAAGTTCCAAGGGGCAGAGAGGTCCCCACAGTTGGAGGGGTCCCAAGGACACCCAGGAGGTCCTCAGAGTCCTGATGACAGGAGTTGTGGTTTACCCTGACCAGCAGCGCCCAAGTGGTTGTAGCTCCATAGGTGGATCCTTAGAAGGGAAACTGCTCCTGAAAAATAAATTCAAACCTCCTTCACAGTTTAAACCAGACACTGGTTGCCAACGTGGGGTTCTTATTCAGATTTCACTCTTGGAAACTATTAATCTCTACAGTCATGTTCATTTAGTGTGACACTTGCTTTAGCCCCGGACAAAGAATGTGTTTGATAAAATGAGGGCAATATCTTTTTCGTTTATAGAGGCAATTAGCTACACACTCTCTGTTGTCAGAGCGACATAGCATCAATCACGGACAGAGATCGGTTTCTTTAAAAGTTAAATTCCCTGCTGTTGGCCCTGCCAGTGTTTTAGTCACATGCATTATGTTTACTTTGGGGAGGAAAATGCGTTTCTTTCTGGCAAGGGACAAAATGCTTTGGATGAAGGCTCTTTTGTCAAGGGAAGACAGAATATTCTGATGCTTTAGATAAAAAGGGGAGATAAGGTACCTGATTTGCTGCTGCTGCTTTAATCGCGGTTATTATGGCTTATTGTGACACGGTCCGATGAAGTCTATGGGATTGTTGCTTTCTCATGGCACAGCTTGCCTCTTCGGGATTTTACAGCCTTCCCCTCAAACATTAGATTAATCAATAAATCGCCGTGTACTAGTCTTAATTCTCTTGTGCGTAAACCCCGGGGTGAAGCATCACTTCCCCTCTCTACTTTGTCTGTTTTTCGTAGCTTCCAGCTTTACCGTCTACGAAAGCTTGCCAGCAAGCAAAATAGATAAATGCCAAATTTATGGCCGGGAGGGACCCAGCGCTAATTTTTTGGCTACTCCGCAAAAACTTCAAGCGGAAAACAAAAGATAAGGCGGCGATGCACGGAGGACGTGGCCCTTCCTTCCTCGCCGTGTTTCAGAGCTCCGCTGGTCTATTTCATTTAAAACAGACGGCGGATGAGGTGGAGGACCGCTCCGCGCAGCGCCGCGCAGAGCCGCGCAAGCGCTGCGCCAGCCGGCTTCGTTCAGTTCCGTTGTGCGTGGCGAGGGGGGGGGCGCAGAAAATGGGTTTGATTTTGAAAACGTTTCGCTGTTATTTCGGTCAGCTCGGTGGAGGAGCTTGTAGCCAGCGTAAGGACGCGGGCGCTGCGCGGCGCTGCACGGTAGGACCGCTCCGCCGGTACCACCATACGCGGCGCTCGCAAATCACAGCTTAAAAACACTCGCCGTGCTTAATGGCCTATGTGGAGTAGCTGTAATGTAGTTTTTTCTTCATTAGTTTCCAACACCACCCACCCCCCGAAAAAAACATCATCCCTTGTCTAGAAACATTCGGCTCAGAATTTTCAGAGCAACGATGGCGCCCTTGGGCAAGCGAGAGGCACCCCCAACCTGCCTTCTCGGCTTCTTTTTTGAGGCCAAAAGAAGGTGCAGATGTGGGTGTCCTTGCCGACGTTCGCCAGTGTCCACGCGTCCCGCCGCCGCGGCCAGGGACCCGGCGCTGGGAGCTGCACGACTCAGCCGCCCCCGCCGCTGGCACCAGCCCCTCGGGGGCTCAGCGCCGGCGCTTTTCAGGGTGGACTCTCCGTGCTGTCACCGCGCTGTCACCGCGCCTTCTCACTAACCCCAAGAGCCAGAATAAAATCATTACGACGGGTGGGGAAGGGACCGCTGCCCCGAGGAGGGCGGAACGGGGCCGCATGGCTGCCAAATATTTGGGGGGGGGAAAGGGAGGAGGGCATTTGCCCCCCACTCTTTTATTTTTTTCCTAATTAACTTTATTTGGTTTGCTATAGAGACGAGTGGCTCAAGGCAAGGGGAGGATGTTCCACAGCAACAGCTTGCCGGGGAACGCCCCCGCAGCGCCTCCCCCGAAACCGAACTGCCTCCGTCCCCGTGTGCGCTGGGGGAACGCGGGGACGTGGGAAAGCATCTGCCTTCGCAGCTGGCCGGACCCCTCGCTAAAGCTGCCCGAGGATGACAGGAGTTCTCCCCGCCACGAAGAGAAGCGCAAAGCGCCGGGGGCCTCGGGGGACGAGGATCGGGCCCGTGAACTGAGCCGCGGCCGTCGGAGAGGTGGTTCGGCTCAGGCGGTCCCACCGGCACCTCCCCCGAGGATGCCCCTGCTACAGCCGGCAGCGGGGTTGCCCCGGCACCCCCAGCCCCGACCATTCCACCTGGCCCGCGGCTTCCGCGTGGAAAATCACGCGCGTGGAGAACACTCCGCGCTTCACTGACATGCATGGCAAAACCAGTAATGCCGGCGCCGGGGATCGGGGGGCGAGAAAGGAGACGTTGGCAGCGTCGAGGGTATTTCAGGACGCGAAAAGCGGTCGGGCCACCGCCGTCAGGCGGGACGCGGGGAGTCTCCCGGCCGCCGCCGCCGCTCCTCGTCCGTTCCACCTTAAGATCTCCTGCCACTTTAAGGGGCGGTTCCGCTGTCCAGGAGCTGCTGCTCCCTCGCCGCCCTGCAGGGGGCGCTGCTGACCCGCGTTTGGCGCCACCGGCGGCGGCGGGGGATGCGGCGTCCCCGGCGGTGGCTGAGCGGCCCCTCCGCCGTGGCCTCCTCGCGCCCGGCACCCGCCGCCGCGGCCGAGCCGGCGCCCCCCGCTCCGCCGCCTTTGTTCCCCCGGCGGCCGGGGGACGCTGCCCTTCCTCCCCCACCGCCCCGGGAGTTCCTTTTCCGCCGGGCCCCTGCGCAGGTGCGGGGCCGGGACCCCCAGCCCGCACCGCCGTGCCCCGCCGGCCCTGCTCCGGGCAGGGAACGGGCGCGCTCTCCCCGCCGTGAGCAGGGATGAGCTGATGGGCAGGAAAGCCGCAGGTTTAACTTTTGCCGCCCGAGTGGCCGTGCCTGCTGGTGGCCGGCAGTAAGCGGGTCTTGGCCGGGGTCTGCGGTGACCGGTGCGGTGCCGCGCGAGCACTTTGTCCCTCTCTTTCCTCCAGACGGTACCTAAGGAGAACCCGGAGGAAAGCGGGGTCGCTCCTTCTCCCTGCCCCGGGCTCAGCATTGCGCGTTATCGGGCTGCGTGCCTTTGTTCGAACCCTCCAACGAGCTAAACTGCCTCTCTGTCCCAATTCCAAATATAATTAGACTGATTTTTCTTAAGAGCCTAAATAAATTAAAATAATCTTAATTTTAATGTGACGTGACCCCTATTTTTCTGGACAATAAGGGGAATAAAGCAGTCATTAATTAACACCAATATGTCTCCTTATAAAGATGATATCTAGATGCGCGGATGCTTTGAGTCATTGGCCGTATTATTAAATGTATAATTGAACATTTAGATAATCATCGGGTTTGTTTGTGTGCCTGTGTTTTAACCTGCAAACACTGAATTTATTTGGCAGGATTGCCAAGGTCCTAATTATTTGTATTTCTGGTCGCCGAATAAATAAAACCATCCTTGTTTCTGTTGTGCAAAGCGATGAGTCCTAAGCAATCAGCTTTGAGAACAGATCGAAGATTTGATAGCAGGGCCACTTTCTCTTGCAGCCACGCACATAATGTCAGTGGTTAGGCGCTTCATCCTGTACCAGGAGCCCTATCAGATAGGAAGAAGCAAATACAACTCTATTTAAAATACTCTGGCCCTGTGCTGGATGCAGGGACGGGGTTTTTTTCGGCTTCAGGATCCGGAGATAGTTTGGAAGACGGGCAAATTGTGACGGCCACTGACTGCGGCTGGGGCTGTTCTACCGGGGAAGGATGGGCACCGGCTCTCGGGGATTTTTTCCCTCCTCTGCGCNTTTTTTTTTTTTTGTCTTGTCTCAGTTTTGTAAGAAATGGACTTTGTTTGGAGCCAGCCGATCTTGCAGAAAGAATCCCCTCCCCATGGCACCCCTCGCGATTGCCTGTCCTGACTCTCCGGGCTGCTTTGCACACATGTTTTCTGTGCTTACACTTTTATTTTCCCCTCTTATTTTTTCCCACCCTCCCTTATTTGTCCTTTTCCTGAAGATTTGGTGTATAAAACGCGTAGCAAAGGAAAATGGAATAATAATTAATTAGTTATTCATATCAATCTGTCAAATATCTTTCTTATTAAGTTATTCCTGCGCCGTGAGCCTATTCCCATGTCAGCTCGGCACAAGATCTGCAGGTCTCAGAAATATATATTTCCTCGTCTTCAGTGTTCTGTCAGCAGCAAGATTTTTTAGTCTGTGAAGTTAATTTCCTCCTCTTAAATGCTGCCTAAAATCTTAACGCTATTTCTTACTCTATTTGGGGGCTTTGAGCAATTAAAGGAGCATAAAGGAGTAATTTCTTCCCTCTCTCTTTCTTTTTCCTTAGAATTGGTATTTTCCCACTATAATTTAGAATGAAATAGGATTTTTAAAAGATCCAGAGTTCTAATCTCGGTTGATGTTTTGGTGTATTCACGGTAATGAGTCCTATTCCCTCGGGTCATGAAGCCCCCAAATGTCAATCAACCAAACTGATTCAGAAATGCCATTGTTCGACTCCCACGTCACTCGCCTTCCTCTCATTTTACTTAACAATACCGGAGTTCTCTGATCACTCATTCGGAATATGGGCATTATCTGTGGAAAATGCACAAAGTGTCTTGATCTTTCGCTGGCAGATACTGTTCGAGGGTTTCCGCCGAGCAGACGGTGTGTGTTTATATTTCTGCGCCCTGGACTTTATTACAGATCGGAGGAGCCAATGAATATCTTGAAAGCAAACCGTGCCATAAATCCGTCAAAAATTAATTTGTCTGGAAAGATGTTACATTTCTATTTCCGCGCCCAGAGCCGGCCCCGGCACGGGCTGCGGCCCCGCTCCGCGATCCGCGCAGACCCCGCGGGAAGTGGGGGGGGTTGCTCCGGCCCGCCGCCGCCGCGCTGCCGGGCGCCCCGCTGCGCCGGCCCGCGGACACGCGTGGGAGCTGCCCCGCGCAGCACAGAGCTCATAGGCATCGGGAAGGGGCTTCTGAAGTCGCGTGTCCCCGTGGGAAACGACACCCGCGGCTCAAGGGGGAGTTGAAACAACATTCCCCGGGGCAGGTCGCGGAAATGCCCCATTTCGACCGTTTCTCTCGGGCAGTGCGTGGAGGCATCTTCCTACATCTTCCTACCCGACCTCTTCGCCAGTCCCGCCGGTCCTGGTGGCCGGCGGAACGGAGGTCCTTTCTTTCGAATCGCCGGGTCGGATGAGGTGGGGGCAGCTCTGGGCTGGAAGCTCAGGGGTGGGGTTTTTTGCGGATCTCGCGGGTCTGGTACCCGGGAGGCGAGGGAAGGTGCGGAGGGCGGCGAGCCCGGCCCCCAGCCTCGCAGCGAGCCCACGGAGAATTAGTGCTATACCTCACTCAGCCTAAGCATGGCTTCTCCACCGGTTGCAAGGCATGAACGTCGTCTTCATTTAAAATTAGTGGCATAAGCTCCCCAGCCCCCAACCTCAGCATTTAAAGTGCCTTTTGTCTCTTCATTTCACTTAAGCAAGGTTTTTGTTGCCGGTTGCCAAGTTCTATTAATGCAGAATTTAATCGGGAAGCGCTTTTCCCTGGTCCCAGCAAGACGGGAACAGCAGATTCTGAGGCCTCAGACCGTATAAAACAGATCCTTCGGTGATTATTGCTAATACCCTACAATTTAATGTCGTCTTTAGTAAAAGCCACTTATGTGGCAGCAACTTTTTGCTCTCAAAGGAAAAAACTGGTCCTTTATTTTTTTCTCTCGAGCACGCAGCAATCACGCCCGACGCTGGAATACGAAACCGAAAAGGTTTTTCTCTAAAGAGATGGGCCTTAATTACTAGATTCCGTGTACAACTAATCCAAAGGCACACTTAAAAGGAAATTTAATAGCTCCAGTTTCTATTTCACTCCGACTCGCATGCGTCCTTTGGCTGGATGCTCCCAACTCTCCTCTCCCAGCGCAGAGCTCGAAGTCTTCCCTCTCCATTTTGTTAGGGATCTGTTGGCTTTTCTCACTATTGCCTTCTCCCTGCAGTGGGAATACATGGAAAGCCTTCCTCGGGATTAAATCCTTAGATTTTCCCCTTTGCTAACCAGTAAAGAGGGAGAGGGGGAAGAGAGGAAATGAAATTGTTATGGAGATTACAGTGTATGTCACCGGCTCTTTGGCCAGTCCTTGGGTTTTGTCGCTGAACGGTTAAGTGCAAACTTGTATTTCCCTTCACAAGAATGGACAATTTTTCTCGCTTGTTTGCAGTTTTCCAAAGTTCTACACACAAATCAGTGAACCTTAAGAGACCCTTTCACTCTTTTATTGTGAATATTTGTCAGTGCTCAGGGGCAGTGATTGCAGTGACAGGTGAATCCAGGGGCCCAGCGATGGCATCCCAACTTCATAGGTTTGGGAATGTAAAAGACTACCGGCCCTTTCACTCGCGATGTGGCAGTCAACAGGTTCACATTTTCTGGACTGTAATTCCTCTCTGCTGCAGCGGAGCAAGTCTCGGTCACCGGCCGTTGCCCTCAGCCGCGGATACGGCCTTGTGCGGGGCGGCCACCCCGGCACCCCCGGGGGAGGTTGCCGGGAGGGTGCGGGGCAACCCCACCAGCCCGACAGCCCCGCACAACGCCCGGTTTTCTTCGCCCCCATACCCAGCGCCCAGGCGGGCTCCCGCGGGGCTCGGAAACGCCTCGCCCCTCCTCTGCCCTCTCTTTAATTTTCATTCCGCCTTTTAATTATTAATTAAAGCCGAGAAGGGCTGTGGCTGGGGGATGGTGGTGTGGGGAAGGAAGGAAGGAAGGGAAGAGNGGGGTGGGGGGGCGCCTCTGTACCGCGCACCGGAGCTGGGCTTGATATTTAATACGGCTCGTTTCGGACAAAGACCCATCTTTTTACCCCGGAGAAACGCCATTGAGACGCTGCTAACCTTTAGGGTTATATCCCAAACCAGGACCCGAGAGATTGAAAGATGCTTGCCCGGCCCTCTTCTAACCTGAACAATAAGGAATTGGGGTGGGGGGGGAATCGCATTTTTTCCCCTCCCAACAAAGAATTCCTAATCATTTCATCTTGGGGGTGAATTTTTATTCCCGTGTCCACTCAGGNGGCACCCCCGGGGGAGGTTGCCGGGAGGGTGCGGGGCAACCCCACCAGCCCGACAGCCCCGCACAACGCCCGGTTTTCTTCGCCCCCATACCCAGCGCCCAGGCGGGCTCCCGCGGGGCTCGGAAACGCCTCGCCCCTCCTCTGCCCTCTCTTTAATTTTCATTCCGCCTTTTAATTATTAATTAAAGCCGAGAAGGGCTGTGGCTGGGGGATGGTGGTGTGGGGAAGGAAGGAAGGAAGGGAAGAGAGGGCTGGGGGCAGCGGTGGGAGCAAGAGGGTGACTGGGGCGCAGCTTTGTGTGCCGTTTTAATTGGCCTGGCTACAAAGGGGCTGTCGGGGGGAGCGGCCCGGTGCCTCTCCCCCCTCCCAACGCGATCACCGGGGCGCTCTCCCGCCGCCGCCGTCCCGGGGCGAGAGCCGGCATCCGCCGCCCGGCCCGGCCCGGCCCGGCCCATCCTGGGCTCCCGGTTGCCCCCATGNTATTGAAATCGATCGCTGCAATATTTAATACATTACTGTATTAAAGTTCTCTTTCTGTAAGACTCGGTTTATTTCTTGTCTGACTACGTGCCCGCCTATAGTAGCTCATTCTGCACATTTGTCTGCGGTGTAAAATAATTATAGTCTTCATTAAATACACAGTCATTAAAAGCTGCCGTCAGCTTTCTAATTATGTGAAAAAACAAACGCCGTGTAAATAAAGGTATATTAACAGAACGATCTCTCAATAAATTCACAGGCACTTGATCAACAAATTCAACACACATCTGAGGGTATAACTACAACATTGGAACTAACTATTTTTTAATTATGTGAGGTTTATATAATATACCCTTCGTTTTTTTTATTTAACTTTCCTATAGTGACCCGTCCCATAACCTTGTAATCCACTGTGGGATATTTCTTTCTGGCCCCTTTCCTTTTGTTATGCTCCCATAGGTTTCCAGCTTAGATGCCTTTTTCTTTTTCTTTTACTTTTCCTTTCGTTCTTTTTTTTTTCTCCTGTTAAATGTGTGTTTAAAAAATATTTGACCTGTTTGACTTACAGACGTGCATAGACATCTGTGGATTGGGTTAGGCTTGGAGTTTCTACGTCATTTCATGACCTCCCTAAAGCAACACCTGAAAATTAAAAAGAATGGTCCTTCAATGCTGGGGGAAATTGCTGCATTATCAGCCTTTGTAAATGTCGATGAGTCCTGAGTATGAGGTTTTGTTTAATATAAATAAATATGCAATTTTATGATCTTTTTGGGAGCACATCCTCGATTCTAGAGAACGTCCCGGTACAAAAGAGTTTTTGCCACCCCGTCTTGCTACGACTGAAGGTCGCTTGGGAAAAACGGAGTACACTGAAGGATCTGCGACACCTTGATAGAAAGAGTGAGATAGGAAGAGGGCTCGGTAGCTTTGTTTTTCCCGCTTCCCTGGGATCGAGAAAGACTCCTGGAAAACGCTGTCATCCTGGTCGGAGTCAGGGGGAAACAGGCTCCTGCCTTTTATCATACACCAGCTCTCCTCGACAGGAAGAAGCTAGTTGTTTTTTCAGGCTTTTTTGAGCTTTACAGGTACTGGTGAGCAAAGACATTGCAAAATAAAGATTAAAAGGGAGCAAGGGCGCTGCTACTTCTTCATAGCGGTCATCAGAGAGAGAGGGTCCTGCTGAACTCGTCGGTGCCTACGAGGAACCTCTAAGCACCTTTGCGGTCAGAGCCAGTTAATCTTCAATGGAAAACCTCTTTCCTTTCAGCCCCCAAGCATTTATCTTTAGGAACCTTGGGCTGGTAGAGATGCAGAAATGTTAATCGCTATCATGTCTATGCAAAGCTATTAACGCTATTGATTCTTAACTTTCTCAGCGAAGACAAATTTGCCATATGTCGATGTGTAAACACTTTGGAATAAAATTAAAACCAGCTCTGTGCAATTGTCACTGTGCTTGATTGTAATACAAACTATCAGATGTTTATGTAGTTCGTCTTTCTAAATGATCAGACGCCATCGACGTTGCTAAACCAAATACAAGCAGTAAATTTTGGCTGGAAGGCGGCTTGGCTTTGCAGGTTTTGTGAAGCCAGAGCAGCTCGCACGAAGCCACAGCAAAACCATCTCCCAGTTTGTGCCGGCGTTGGGGCTGGGAGCCGCTGAACTCTCAATTACCCTCCGGAGCTTTTTCCTAAACCCGATGTCATCCGTCTGCTGCGGAAAACGGGAGGAACAAATGCAGCACCGCAGGCGCTGGCGGAGGAGCCGGGCTCCGCGCTGGAGTTTTCACGGGAACCCCTCGCCGCATCTGTGAGCTGGTGTTTACCCGGAGAGAGGGAGGGAGAGAGGGAGGGAGAGAGGCCTCGGGAAAGGCAGGAGTCTCTTTTAAGTCCGCTGATGAGGAATTACTGCCGGGTATCCTCCTTTTTGCCCTACGAGTAATGCAAACACGTACAAAGATTCCCAACTTTCAGGTGTGTTTTTATACAAAGTTCGCCTACTTTAAAGCCTCTTTAAGAAGCTCGCTTTTCCGGGACGGAACAAATACCACCAAGTGCTCTGCGTGGAGGGAAAGAGATAGCAGCTATTATCTGGAGAGCCTTTCTATTTATCGGCCTCTACGCAGTTAGATAGGGAAACACAAACGTTCACCGACTTGATGAATGGCAGGGCTTGTGTAGAATTAATACATTTTACAGGCTCCTTTACGGGCGAAGGATACAGAAATCATAATGGAATTAATGAGATTTTACTAGCAAAATTTGTAAACCCCAGGTAACCATTTATAAACTTCCCCTAAAATGTAAAAGAGACTGCGAGATCACAGCCCAGGAGATCTGACATTATTTTATAGCTCGTATTAAACGCCGTTCTCTCTTTTCTTCTCCCACATCATTTAGCATGAACATCTTTTTCCCTCCGGCGAACTTAGCCAGATTTTGACGGGGACGATTATGTCATAGTGGGAAACAACCTGAAAATCCTTCTTATGGTTATAATGTGCTACTTCAAACATCCGCAGCGGACACAGTAAAGTTTTTCAAATGGTCTGGAAAACTGTACGCGGAATAGCACGTTATCGCTATTTAGCCTTATGCAAACTGTCATGTCCAGGAAAATTGGAATGATCATTTCCAAAAGCGAGCGGCTCTCCCTTCCTCCGCTTGTTTTTTTTCTTTCCCCCCATATTTTTCTTTCTTTTCTTTCTTGTTTTTTTTTTCCTTTTTTTTTTTTTTATTTTTAATCATGCAGTTTATTAGATAAAATTTCTGGGTTTGCTGATGTCTCGGCCAGTTTACCCCTGTATCCCGCGAATACAAAAGCATCGCGGGGAAATATAAAACATATGTTCGCACAGGTTATGTGGCAGTTTTAACACTCGCAGCTCCCCCCCCCTTCACACGCATCTCCGCAAACGCACAAAGACTGGAAATCCCAGCAAACGCCCTGCTCCCGGGGCGGCAGTCGCTGCTTGGCCGGGAGGTGCTCCAGAGGAGCCGGGCGTTTGCTCCAGGAGCAACAACGAGCTGAACTGGAAGGCCGGTGAGGCTCCGCCATCAGCAACAGCTTTTCCAAGGCTCTGTTTGTTTGTTAGTTTATTTTTGCCCGGGAAGGTAGAGAAAGGGGAATGACAGGATGAAATATAATACAAAGATGTGAAGTGACCCGAGTGGCAGCTGAAGGCGAGGTTTTAGCCGGGACGTGTTTCTCAGCTAAACTCTCTGCCGCTCTTTGGGGAAAACCAAATGCAGGTTGATGGAAACATCCTGTTTTGAGGGAAATGGACTGTACAGCCCTATCTAGCTGCTCCGACGCTACTAATCAGCCTGGAAAAGCACCGCGAGCGCAAGTCCCGGGGAAGAGGGAGCCGTGCATCTGACCCGTTTGCAATTCAATCCCGACCCTGCGAGGCAGTTTGGAAAATCGCTGGGCTCCGAGGGGCAGAGATGGGGCTGCGGCGGCCCCTCGGCCCAGCCGGGAGACCCGCGACGTCCCTCGCCTGCAGCAGGGGCGAGCCGCGGAGGGGAAGCCAACAGATGTGGGCTGTACAGAAATCCGTGAAACAAGTGCTTTAAACCCAGGGGGATTTCTCCTAATAGCGAAATCAGAGAGGGAGAGATTTCAAGAAAGAGAATAGCCCAATATAAGTTTCTAGAGTGGAATTTACATTTCATCGCGATTTGTATTTTATAATATGCAGGCACGTGCACGCGGGACGCCTTTGGGTGAAACGGTGTTTAATGCCCCAGCGGCGGGGGAGCCCCCGCGCCCTCCGTTCCTCCGACCGACCGCAGCAGCGGTGGGTCCGTGTCCCCGTCCACCCCCGCCGCGGCCGGGGGGCCGCCATGGGAGTTTGGGGAAGTGTATCGCGGGTCCCCTAACCCCCTGCCTCTCCGGGACAGGGGCTGGAGATGCTGCCTCCTGCGAATTTGTCCAAGGGGGACGGTGGCGAGGGAGGCCAAGGGCCGCGGCGCTTCCGGGGCACTCAACGCCCCCCTCCCCGGGCAGAGGTGCCCCTCGGCGGGGCAGGGGCACCCCGCGCTGCCGGCCGGGGCCTTGCGGGCAGCGCGGCGGCTAACAAAGGCGGAGAGCGTCCCCTCCACGTGTGCGCTGCCACGGAGGGGACGGCGGGCTCGGCCCCGTGCCGGGAAAGCTGCCCGGGCCACTCCGCTGCTTGCCGGGCCTGGAGAGAAGGGGACGGGTCATTCCCTTGCCGGGATCCCGGCTCTCCCTCGCTCCGAGGGGACTAAACTGCATCGGCGGCCGGCGCAGGGGGCTGCCTGTGGGGCCTCCATCTTAACGCGGCTGCCGCACGGTCCGGACCCTGCTGGACCGCCCCTGCCTCGCACCCCAGGCCTGGCCCGGCCCGGCCCGGCCCAGTCACGCCGCCCAAAGGTCACCGCGGCTGGTGACGGCCTTGCGCTACGGAGCCACATTAGCGGAGCGGCCATTTACTGCCCCGGAATTGCAGCGGAGACCGGGTTAGCCCCATAAAGCCATTCACACTCAACAATGGGGATTTTCTCAACAATTAACAAGAAACAACATAATAAAGCCATTTACAAAGCCCTCGCTATTTACTATAAATTAGCCACTCTTTAAGAGACCAGTGCGTAATTTCACACGCTTTACAGCCCCGACTGCATTTTAGCCGTAAGAGCAAACAGCCCCTGTTGCACTTTCGGCGCTGACCCCGCTCCCCATGACCTCCCCAGCCCGACTACGCAGGGGGGGGAGAGCGCACGGCCTCCGCCGAGCCCCCAGGCCTCCCCCGGAGCCACCCAGGTCTCCCACGGAGCCCCGAGGCCTGCCCCGGCGCCAGGCCCCGCCGGCAGCTCCCCGGCTTTCTCCCGGCCGCTGCCAGAGCCTGCCCGCGCCGACCCCTCGCCCGGCAGCTGCCCCGAGGAACCACCGCGGGCTTCCCCCCGTGGTTTCACCCCCTTGGCCGCCGCCCCTTGCACACGGAGAGGGCAGAGGGGAACGCGCCAGGGCCGGGACTGAGGCCGCACCACAAGAGAGGCCGGAAAGATGGACGCCTCAGCGGAGGAGCCAGAGCGGGGGAGTGGGGTGGGAGCCGCGGCTCCGCTGACAGGCCGCTTTGAAGTGCGGGAGTCCCCGGGGCCGCCGCGCCGGCCCCACCCGGCCGCGGGAAGCCGCTCCAGGAGCGGGAGAGCCAGGCCAGGGTGCCAGGGGGAGGCTGTGTGGCGCCGGGCAAGATGGCGGCCCGAGGCGCGCTGTCCCCCGGGCCCGCGGCGCAGGGGCCGCCCGCCGCCGAGCAGGGCCGCCGCTCCTCCCGTACCCCGGCCCCGCTCCCTTCATTTTCTTAAACCCCCTCTCCTTTTTTTTTTTTTTTTTTTTTTTTTTCTTTTTTTTTTTTTTTTTTTTTTCCAATTTCCAGGCGGTGGCTGGCGAGGCAGTGAAGCGGCGGCCAGCGGAGGCAGCGCACCGAACGGAGCAAGGCCGGCGGCGGCGGGGCTCCTGCCCGGCCTCCCCCCTGTTTACAAACACAGCTGTTGCCGTATATTTGCAATGCTAAGATAAAGCCACCAGCAGCGAGGAGCAAACGAGAGATGGTGCGGGAGAGGGGTCCTCGGCATCTGGAAAGGGACAGGGCGCCTTGTTTTTGAAACTGTCAATTCCCTCAACCCCTATTGTGAGCGCTTCATGCAAAACATCTCGGGCCTTTTAAAGCGGGGGCTTGTGAGGCCGCCTCGGAGTGAAAGGGAGAGGGGGAGCGAGAGGGGCCTAGGGCACGGCAAATAATTATATCAGCGCAGTGGAAAAATGCAACGTGGAAGGCCTAAAACCGGTTTAGCTGTCCCTTCCCCGAGGGTTTTCGGGCCTCGGCCCTGGCCACCCCACAGCCAGCAGCCCGGGCGCGGCCCAGCAGCTAAGGAGACCGCACTTTCTATGGTTGCAGGGCTAAATACTAGGGGAATGGGGAATCTCTGCGGGCAAAGTAGATCCCAATGCCTCCCTCCTTGTTTTGCTAACCAGTGCTTTTCATTTTTCAGGCACTCGCCCTCCTTTTGTACTTCTGAGCTGACCAAGTAGATCCCAGGATGAGCCATTGCATACTCTTTCCAACAATCCTCTTAAACATAAAAACCACAATTAACAATGTTATCTGTGTTTCGTGTACTCTAACATACTGCATATGTAGAATATTTTCGTGCAGATTACCGCCGTGTGTCAAAAATGCCATTTCTTTACCCCCCTGTCTCAACCACTCGCATGTGTGAACAGAGACAAACAAAAACATGATATCACTGCTCTCATTTCTGCAGAAACTTTAATTTATTGGCAACTAAATCTGTTAGAGGAAAAAGGATCAGAGACCATGTAAAAAAAATCACCAAGTTAATTGATTGAACAGCAAACTTCATACAACAGCTACCACTATTTTGCATTATTGCTAGTAGTGGCATTTTAAATAAACAACCGGTAAAGAGATTATCCCACTGTGGTCAAGTAAGTGTAAGTTATAGAACAATCACTTCGGAAAGTAAATGGTTTTAAACAGCAAGTTACATCTTTTAAGGCAATACACCTCGCTGCTGAAGGCATTACACGCATTCCCTTTTTAATGCTCTAGAGAATTAAACATAGTCCAAAACTTTCTTTTGTATTCCATCTGGCAGCAGAAATCTTCCCAATAAATTTACTGGTGAACTCTGCTTGTGGCAAATACCTATGGAGAACAGTTCCATAAACTACGCACGCTTCCCTCAATTGATTTTTCCTCTAGAAAATTCTGTTGATTTTTGTGTATACCAGGAATTGGAAAATGGTGGCGATTCATTACTAATGCATTTTGAATTTTATCTCCTGTAAACATTGCAACAAAATGGTAACCCGGCTCACTTGAAAAACCTTTATATTTTCTCATTATTATAACTTACCTTCATGGGAGAAAATTGGTTATTTATACATAACTCAATTATATGAGTTTATATTATTAAGGCTGAAATTATGATGAACTCTGCTTGCAATAACAATTACAATGGCTTCAGAAACAGTTACCAAACTACCAGAATTTGAAAGAATACCAATTTTTTTCCTTTTTTTTTTTTTTTTCCCCTTTCCCCAGTGAGTTATTGTACCTGGCTAATTTCTCCAACGGTAGTAAAAACACGAATGTCCTTGTTAGTGGCTTTGCACTAAACTGAGGTGTACACGTGTGAAAATTATTTGGCTGTTTAACTTCTTGCCTTTTGATGTTGCCTGCACGGAGGGGAGCCCAGTGGAGAGGGGCTGCCGCGGATGCCCAGTGGGTGCCAGGCCCCGGGGCGCTCCCTGCCCTGTTCCCGCTCCCGGGCCTGGAGCTGCCGGGCTGCTGGCAGGGCTGGGCGCCATATTTCACATCCTCAACTCTGCAGAACCTATTTGGTATAAATTTATGCTATTCCTTCCCTGGCTCCCTCCCCCCCCTTCACCCCTCCCCCCCGGATTATTTCGGGAACCTGAAAAGGCACCTCTGTAATTTACAATTCCTGGCCAAATCAGCATATCTCTAATTGGAAGTAAACAGGGTCAGGGGACAGAGTTACTTTGAAAGTGATACGTTGTTTAATTGACAAGATGAAATTTTAGGTTTCAAGTTTGTATATTGCACCTTTGTAGCTTTTGGGTTTGGCTCTTTTTCTTTTTTTTTTCTTTTTTTTTTTTCCCCTTCCCCACCCCCCCTTTTTTTTTTTTTTGCTTTT
>VXBJ01002093.1:111451-146206 GCA_013400055.1 Nycticryphes semicollaris | reverse complement strand
AACCCCGCGACTCAGCCGCCCCGCCTCCCGCTCCCGCGCGCCCGCGCATGCGCAGCCGGCCAGGTGGAAGGGGCGTGGCCAGGCGGAAAAGGCGTGGCCGAGAGGGCCGCCTCGCCGGAAGCGGCGCCAAGGAGCTATGGCTGCGCTGGTGTGGGCCGTGGTGAGTGGCAGTGGCGGTCCGGGCCGCTTTCACCGCCTCGGGAACACGAGCGTCGTGTGGGCGCCCGGGCGCGTCCCTGCGGGGTTGTCCTAGCGCCATCCCTGCCGTGGTTTTCCAGGCCAGGCCAGGCCAGTCCAGTCCCTCCCGCCGGTTCCCGCGGCCCAACTTCCCCTCAGCCGCTGGGGCTGAGGACGCGGCTGTTCGGCGGTGCCTGAGAACCGCGGCGGGGTTCGCGGCATCCACCAGGCCTTCTCACCTCCCCGTGGCCCCCTTTCCCCGGCACATATGTCTGGTGAAGGAGCCGGTCGGGCTTTTCCTTCAGGGTTTACGTTTGCATAACAATTATGAGGGTTTTACTACTCCTGGTTGGGGCTTGAGAAATTTTTTATTTTTCAGTACTTCTCTCGTTGCTTTTGGCAGGGTGTATGTGCCCTTCTTGGAGATTACCATCTCACTTTAGAGGTGTTTGACAGGAAGGATAATACAGAGATTGGGTTCCTGTGAATGGATGAGGGTGGGTTACTGATCACAGCAACTCCTTCTTTCTCATGCATTTGTCTACTTTATTTTTTTTTCTTTCTGTTAGCCTTTGAAGTCTTTGCAGCAGAATACCACTTTTTAGCACACGGTTTAGGAAAGGGAAGTTGGTACCTGGGCCTGATATTCTGTCACAACATAAATGGAAGGGGTGGCCAGCACTGCAAGGTGGAGATGGATTCCTCAGGAAGAAGGCTCCAGGGAGACCTTATAGCAGCCTTCCAATATCTGCAGGAGAGCTGGAGAGGGACTCTTTGTCACAAAGTGTAGTGGCAGGACCAGGGGTAATGGCTTTAAATTAAAAGAGGGGAGATTTAGATTAGATACCAGAAAGAAATTCTTTGCTGTGAGAGTGGTGAGAGCCTGGCCCATGTTTCCCAGAGAAGCTGTAGCTGCCCCATCCCTGGAGGGGTTCAAGGCCAGGTTGGAAGGGGCTTGGAGCAACCTGGTCTGGTGGGAGGTGTCCCTGTCTATGGCAGGGGAATTGGAACTTAATGATCTTTGGGGTCCCTTCCAACCCAAACCATTCTATGATTCTAAGAAAGGCCTTTGTCAGAGGGCAATACCCGCTTAGGAAATTAATCCACTGCGTTCTTGGAAATGATGTCTCAAAGTGTGCTTTTTACAAGCAGGCTGAGCCCTGTCCTTTCTCCTCTCAAGGTGAAAGCAATTGAGAGCAAACGTGCTGGAGAGCAGTGGAAACGCTGCGAGCTGGAGTTCCTGTTTCCTCCTCCCGTTCCTGCTCTTTCTCCATGCTCATATCTTTGCACTGTTGCCTGCCCTTGTCTCCTCCAGCATTTTTCTTGGCCCCTCCAAACACTGAAGCAGCAGAACCATGGCAACAAAAACCATTATTTCCCGCTGTTTCAATGCATTGGAAAGGCAGTCATTAGGGAAACGGGAGGGGGAAGCCAAGCAGGAGTAGAACAGAGACATGATAGAGAAGCAGAGAGTCACGGGATCGTTCAGCTGTCTAGGGAGCTGTACTCCAGGTTGCAGTTTGCAATGAAAACCTGCTTGCAGAAGGTGAGGGACTTGTCTCCTGGCTTACCTGTGCCTGGGCAGCTCCTCCTCTCCCAGATGCAGCTGGCATTCCTGTGGCAAAGTAAGCTGATTCAGCTTCTCAGCCTGGCCAGGAAACTTTCTCTGTGGAGGTGTAGTCATTTGCCATTTTTGTGATCTGAAGTGCTTTACTTTGTGATCAGAGAAGCACCTGAGCTGTAGTAAGCGGTGGGAGAACACAGTTGGGAGGCAGGGGAATTCTGACAGCAGCAATGTGCTTCAGCTCAAGCTTCGCTGAACCTTGGCATTTCCCAGCATCTGCTTTTGCATTAGAATTTAATACGTGCCCAATCACATGAAAATAAGTCTTTCATTCTCTCCTCTTTGCACTGGAAATAAGAAAGGAAACTTTTTTTTTTCCTTCTGTCTTCAAGCCTTCTCAGAAGCTCATGGCATATGATACAGTCCTGATTCCTGTTCAAACATTACAGCTCTGCTGGTTAATACTGCCATTATGATAAAGCTGTTCTTTACCTAAGAAAAGATCGTGTTGAATAGTTAGTCTGGTACCTAGGGGTTTCCTAATGGTTGCCAGGAGGATTTAGAAGACCATAGTGATATTCTTTCATCTGTATCTTGACAAGGCAGTGAGCTGTGGAAGGTACTTGCGCTGTCTACAGGCTATTTCTAAGTAATTCCACCCAGTTTATGCTTGATACGTTTTCTTTCCACCAAATGGAGAAGTAAAAGCAGCACTTGAAAGGAGGGTGCTGTTTTGCAAGCGGAGATGCTGCCTTAGGGAAGATTCTGTAGCTCATCGTGTTCTGTTTCTGTTGCTTTGCCGCTTTCTGCTGCTGCCTTTCCTTTATTACTGGGTTGTTTATCACAGCTCATCTTTCAAGTGTGTGTATGTTTATTTTGTGTTTTCCTAGAATCACAGAATGTTTAGAGTGAAGTGACCTTAAAGATCATTGAGTTCCAACCCCCTGCCCTGGGCAGAGACACCCCCCACCAGGCCAGTTTTGTGGCAGTAGCACTTTTAAACAGCCGCAAATCCCAGTATATTCAAGCTGTAAAACACACCACAACTTAGGCACATTTTCCTTCTTGCCACAAAGGAAAGAGCCTCAAAAAATTTTGCCTTGGAATCTTGTAGTAATTATTTATAAAAAATGGTGATTTATTTTTTCTTACTGAAGTGTTTGTTAAGCTGTTTATGTCAGAGCAGTGGGTTACCTCAAGAAATACTTTGTGATACTCAGCTGAAATGTCTTTTTGGAGAGAAATGTATCATTTTCATAATTTTACTTGCTGGGTAGTGATGTTAAGGAGAAGGAGCAGACACTAAGTAGTCTCACTAGGGCACAAGTGGGAAAGTGTAGTAGTAGTGCACAGCAATCACATTTGTTATGGAAGTGCATCTGTCCCCACACAGTTTGTAAAAACCCAAATCAGTCCACTTAATGGATCAAAAGTGCAGCTCTGTGAGGAGCTGATGAAGGACAGCCTGAGGGGACAATACGCTGCGTCTCAGGGACAGCGGTGACTGTGCAGGTGCAGGGATTGGGGAACAGGAGCTCAAGTTGGATTTGTGTCTGTTCCTCCTAATTTTGGGGCAGATCTGCTGGTCTCATGTAGTTCTTTCACTGGGCACCCCTAAGGAGAGTTGGACTGCCCACCCCATCAGGTATCTATGCAAATTGGTAAGATTTCCCTGGAGTAGTCATCTTTTCTCAAAGCTCATCCTCATAAGTTGGATGCTTCAATCTTTTAATCGCCTTTATGGCCAATTGAAAATGAAGCTATTTTTATTAGAAAAAAAGCATATCCATTGTAATCATATACATGTTTTTTTCCAGTATTAATGTGGAACATGTATGAAGGAGGCAAGCTGTACTAACTGGAATATTGCAGAAGATAAAAAGTGCAAAGAAAGTGCAAGCAAAGAAACCCCTTTATATTACCGGACATTTTCATTACAGAAAGCAGTTCTCTGAAATTTACTGGGACAATATGCACGTGTGAAATACAAAAATTCTTAGCTGTGCCTGAGTGAAGTAAGACAAAGATACATAAAAGCTGGAAGTTGGACATGGGCTTTGTAGAGATTGCTCAGTTCATTGAAGAATGTTTGTTAAGTATTTGAGTTTATTGTATAGATATAAACCCCGTGATAGAATCCTATGATGGAGACAGCCCTCCATTTCCCTCGACGGATCTGTTTCTGCCATTGAACTTGGGTTCCATGATGTGTTGGAGGGCAAGATGTTTTTTAAAATCAAAATTTATTTCTGTCAAGTGTGAGTTGGGAGTTTAATCCAAGGATTGCTCTATAATTGAATAAAGCTTGTGGAAGCAGGAGGACATTAAACAGTTTCTGAATATTTGAGTCCTTTTCTTCATTGCTGGTCTCTCTGTTCCAGAGCTGCCAGACTGCAGTAGCTCAGTGGCCAGCAGCATGCAGCAGGTTATTGAAGACAACCACAGTCCATGGCCAGTGCAGACGGATGCTTGGTGGTATTTTCCAGGTAGGATATCAGGTTTGTAAATAAAGAGGCTTCCAAAAGTGATGTCTTCAATGTCTGTGTATTGCTGAAATATCAAAGTAACTTAAAAGATTTCTGCTGCTAAAAGAAGGAGCTCCAACTCTTTTCTACACCTTGTCTTCTTTCCAGCTGTGTATTCTTTTCATGGATCCAAGTGATCTGTTGTGAGTAGATTAAATGCAGAAGTCCAGATGTAGGTGTCATTTTTCCAAAGCAGCTATTACAAGTTAGTCACAGTTTCCTATAATTTCCAATACTTTATTTTCTAGATCGACTTCACTGTAGAGTAGCCTTGGACTTTCTGGTGCTGCTGGTATGTTGACCTGGCACAGCATGACTTCATGTGGTGGTGCTTCAGTGGGAAGCACTGCTATGAAGCTTTGCTGTAATAGCATGTAATAGCATGTAATAGCATGCAGCATCAGATTGTGTCTATCCATAGTCAATTAACTAGAGTATCATGTAGTAGCAGTTACTAAAGAAAGAGGTGATATATGTGTAGAAAATTGGAATTTTCAGATGCAGGCTGTCTGAACAGAATTAGAGTGTGTCTGTTGGTGTTTCCTTCTCACCTACGATGAAATGAGAGGAGATCAAGCCTATTCTTTGTCCTGCTGTAGGTTACAGCTTGTGTCAGAGAGCTGTGATTTACAGAATTGGAAACTTAGCTGCAAGCCCTTTGGCTTGGATGTCTTTTCTCAGCTAAGACCTTCCAGTCCTGGGAAAGTGACACACCGTACTGTTCAAACACCAGCTCGTACCAAGTAGCAGATGATGTGGGGAGTAGAAGGAAATGTGCAGTTGTGAAGTGGATTGAAGTGACAAAGTTGGGCCTACTCTAAGCCACCAGTAAATTCAGTAGACTTCTGGGGATGACTGCTCTGAACAAACCAGCACATTTACTTGGAATTTATCCATAAATGAGTTACTGCTAATCTGGGTGTGCTGGGAGGCAACGATAGGTGTTCTGTTCAGCGTGCAGCTTCTTACCTTACAAATCATGTGCTGTGGAGTTACAGTAGTTGTAGTGATAGCTTTTACCCTCTCATTTGTTTGGCTCAAGTCCTGACCACAAAGATAATTGAATGGAATATAAAGTTGTAGGTGAAAAATAGCATAAATTCTGTTTCTCTGCAAGGCCAGGAAAAGGAATTATTCTTTATTAAGAGACAAACCCCATAATTAGAAGTAGTATGAATGAAAATCAAAGCAGATCATCTGTGTTTTTTGAAAGTGGAGTGTTCTGCCCGTCCCATTCTGTCAGTACATTTAAAGAACACTAGAGGACAGGTGGTGTGGAGCATCAAGTGTGGACAACCAGTTTGTTTGTAAGGTGCTGGTTACAAACAGAAATGTGTACTTTCTGTGGTATAACTTTGTCAGCATTTTACTGAACTGTAAATGACTTGGAAGCAAACCAGGCAATTGGTGTAAAGTTGAGTGTTTACTAGTCAATGGCCTCTTCATTTCTTCTTTTATTTCCTTTTATCGTTTTTCCCAGAGACACAAGGTTGGCCAGTTCCCATTCTCTAAATCCTGCGGAGGATTGATTGAAGCCAGTGGAGGCATTACACAGCAAACCAGATCCTTTTACAACACAAATAAGGTTAGAAGAGCTTGATGTTTTTATTTTCGAAGGGCACATTGTGCTGGGGTTTATACATATAACACGTAACAAAACACTTTTGAAAACATAAAAGAGATGATTCAAGGTTTTACATGTTTTAGCATAGTGTGAACACCTTGTCAAATCATTTGGGGGGTGCTCTCTCTTCCTTTCCAGGAAGCAAAGGGCTGGCATAGGAGGGTGCAGTCACAGCTGGGTTATCTGGGGTGAAAGTTCCCATGGTGATAAGCCTGAGGGCTCCTTTCCAGCGAGAGAAGAAACAGAGTGAAGGAGAGTAGTTATTGGGGTGAGGGGCAGGTGTTCCTATCTTTCCTTAAAAGGTAACCACAGAAGTTGCCCATACACATTAGAAGCAAGAAGATGTTTCCCCTTGGAATAATGTGTGGTGACAGCTTTGCTATCTGCTATACACTGAAAACAGTCAGGCAATCTACTAATGATGACTAATTATTGTGTAATTTATTTTCTGTTTGTATCTACTCTTTTGTTAATTTGTGGTCTCTACATAACAATCTTTTGCCATGGAATAGAAATTTTCTGGAGCATGAACCATCTCCATAAGATTAAATTAACAATCCAAGGGAGTGAGTGTCTCTCAAGTAATAATTATCCTGCTACTTCTCGTGTTAACACAATGCAAAGAGAATGGCAAAATGGTGTGCATGAGAAATGAAAGGACAAAAGGAAAAAGAAAAGTTAGGGATCGATGGTTAAAACTTACATGAAAGCACCAATTCTGGTTTGTGATGTGCCTGTGTATTTTGCTGGTGTAAAGTTTGAGGTAACTACTAAGAAGTATTTTAAATTGGTTATTTTGAGATGGATAGAAAAAATGAAGGAAAACAAGGTGTGTGGAAGGAACCCCTGGCTGCTGTTTGCATCTAGTGCTGAACTAGAAACTTTCCCTTTTTTAGTCAAATTTTCAGCGTTTTTCAGCTGGTGAGGTGAACCAAACATTTCGCATCTTTTTGAAGTTTTCTCTATGTATTTTCGAGATCTGATTTTGTCTGTGCTTATAGGTCTGTGTAATTGCATTTGGCTGCAGTTCCAGCATTGGCAGGATGAACCACATTCCTCTATCCGTAGGTTGAACCCAACACTCACTGCTTAGATCCCCTCTCCATCTCCTGAGCCAGTCCAGGCAGACCTGCAGAAGAATGAAGGAAGATCATGGCATTACTTAGAAAAAGGCAATAATTTTTTGGCTATGAGCTAACATCAGTTGAATCAGGATGATTTTGGTTTTTAACTTCCTCTGCATAATGACAACTCCATACTGAGGGAGACTTCATAATGCATTTGTAGATACGAGGCACGTAGCAAAATGAATTCACTAGGGGGGGGGTTTGTGTGATTTGAATTCCTGTGGAGGAGATGAATGTTGATGGAGAGAGTTTGGTACGATAGTGGTCAGTGGGACACAGGTTCTGCATTGACCGTGTCACATCATTGCCTGGCTGGAGGGGGCGAACAGAGTTATCTGTTGATGTAAGGTTAGGTGTTGCTCTTAGTGGAGAGGAGTATTGCACGGGATCATCTTGACAACAAAGTACTAAAATTCGTTCTAAATATTCACGTACATGCGGCAGAGGGTGGGAGAGAGGCTTTTTTTCTGGATGATAACAGGGGACTTGGTGAACAGGCTTAATGGCCAACATTCAAAGCAAGGATCTGAGCGTTAAAGGAGGCCCTGGACACTGTTACACTGTTTTACAAGGTGGCTAACAAATAGTGAAATGGCTTTGAGCATGTTTCTTCCTGTTTACCTGAACACCGGGCATGGTGGGGTTCAAGACATGAATAACCATCTACGGATAATACATAAATGCAGAGCATTTTGTCAAACACTTGTGTGTTGATAAATGTAGGGACTGATTATGTCTCAATGCTACAATTTTTGTCACCTTACAGTTAGTTTTTAAATAAATACAGCAACTTGTGCAGAAGACGTGTCTGTATTTTAATATGTATTTATTTAGCATTCGTGTAATTTCAAAAATCACAAGACTACTGTTAGGAAAGCAATAGAGAATGTCAAGAGGCTATTTTAGGACCCTTCTAAACTGAGGATATATAACTGATGGGCATGTGTATGATACTGGCCTATAAATGTCATAAAAGATACGGAAGAAGGGAATAGGAAGTGGGTGTTTGTGGCCTATAGGAAAATTGGGAGCATCCAATGAAATGGCAAGGTAGGTTTTAAAGCAGACACAAGGGAATGGGTTTTTTGGCATCACTAAACTGTGAAGCTCATGTACCACAGCCCTGTTTTATGGAGGTGAAGTAGTTTTAAAATACTGAGGTGCTGAAGGTGCATCCATTTCATCAAAAATGGAGGTGTGGATGGATTTTCCAGCCCGGGAGTGCCTGGCAAATCACAGCGTCAGAGGCTGGGCAGGTCCCCAGGAACCTGTGCTCTGTGTGTTCTGTATTTCTCAGCTTTTGTGTCTTGTCCCAAGTGTCTGCTACTGGTGCTTGTTGGAGATGGTATCCTGGTCTGTGTTCTGGCCATGTATGGCAGTCCTCACATTGTTAGATTGCTTCCCTACTAAGCAAATTCTTTCCTTAGTATGTTCATGTGTTAGAAAGAAGAGTTTAGGGTAAAATTCCAGCAATGTAAATTAATTTAACATTTCTTTGGTCAGGGAACTTTGTCTCAGATTATAATGACTCTCAGCTGTATTCCCTGAATATATGTAGGAGATTCATGTGTGTTAGATTTTGGTTAGGGGAGTTAAAAGTTAATTTGTTGGTAAGAAAATGTTTACACTGCATATCTAACTCATTAGAAATTATTTGCTGGAGTACAAACGGTGATGCCTGCTGGCTGCTTAAAGGCAGAATGCCACAAAGACTTCTTACCGCTCCAGTGGTGTTTAAAGTGTGTCGTTCATCTGGAAGAGAACATTTATCTTCACGTTTGCAGACGCTTCAAATCACTGAGGATTAAATGCTTTCCTGATCTAGATTTTCTGCAAGTGCCACTTAGATTAATTAGGAGGGGAACAACAACTGGGGGGAACTTTTCAGTAAGAACCGTGGGTTCATGTAGCTTCATTAGTTTTTGGTTTATAGAATATATAATTACTCTAGAATATGATACTCCTGGGAGAGTAAGAGAGGGAATGTGAAAGGTTAGCTTTATTTACTTCCTGTGATTTGTTTGCTCGTTTTGTCTGCAAAAGATTGAAGCCCAATTAAAGGCATGCAGCTAGAAAGAACACGGGAATCCACCATGGGAACTGTATTCTGGCAGGCAGGTTTCTGTGCCAACTGCTTGAGTCTGAGCTTCCAATGAGATTTTTTATCAAAAGAGGTGTGCAGTGTTTGCATTCATAAACAGAAGAATGTCACATAGGAAAAATAGTGTCATATTGTGCAGAGAAAACATAAATATGTGTTTGTTTTGTTGAACAAAAGTAAGCAAAACCCCTAAAATTCTCTGTTAACCTTGTAGGTTTTTTAACTGAAATAATTTGTCAGATCTAATTGCTACGTCTGAAATATGCAATATTTCAATTTTACAGCATCTTTCTGCAAAAGATTCCTTGCAGCCATCTGAAGAGAAAGTGGGTGCTTTCACAAGGATAATAGAAGCAATGGGTTTCACAGGGCCACTGAAGTATAGCAGATGGGTAAGGCACTAATTTAATTATTCTTTTGGTTGGTTGATCCTTTGAGTTATAAACAGTGAATAATAAAAAAAAAAACCAAACAACCCTCTTGTTTGTTTCTTATGATAAGATCAGTACCTAATGGAAAAGTTCTAATTATTACCCATGTGAATTCCTGTTTTGTGATGTGAAGCTTGACCCATCTATGTGTTGTCATCTTTGATATAAGTAGGAATATTCTATTTGTTTGTAAAGTCTTAAGCCTCCTTGAATTTCTTCAGATATCTTATTTTTTCACTTCATTGATGGACCAAAGGTCACAATAGCAGCCATAGTCAAACACCCACGTAGACCATCACACCTTAGTCAAATCCCCATGTACGCCATCATCTTGTCTCCACCAACTGATTGCCGTTATCAAGAAAGAATTTAATTACAGAAAAGTGTATTATGATACTTGTCTCATAGAATACTTAGAGTTGGAAGGAACCTTAAAGAACGTGGAGTTGCAACCCCCCTGCTCCTCCACCCTCCAGCAGTTGTCTGTTTTAGGACTTCCTACATGAAACTACATACTTTTCTGTAATATCTATTGATGGATTGCTCTTCTAGAAATTTGTCTGGTGCCACTTTGAACTCTTGTAATTTTATCACACCCACAGCATCCAATGCCAGGAAATTCCATAGCTTAAGTAGTCACTGGGGGAAGAAGAACAGTTGTTTTCAGTTGAAGTTTTTTAATTTTGTACTGTAAAAAAAAAAAAAAAAAGCGATTATTCTTTCCTTGGAGTGTATTTTCACATTCTTCCTTCTACTGATGATTTCATAGACTCATATACTATAATATCTTAGGCTTTCTCTGGACTGAGGAGACTTGTTTCTGTTACTGAGGATTTTTCAGGGTGCTGGTGCACAGCCAGCTTAGCATTAGCCAGCAGTGTGCCCAGGTGGCCAAGAAAGCCAACAGCATCCTGGCCTGTGTCAGGAACAGTGTGGCCAGCAGGAGTAGGGCAGTGATGGTGCCCCTGTACTGGGCACTGGTGAGGCCTCACCTCCAGTGCTGTGTTCAGTTCTGGGCCCCTCACTACAAGGAGGACATTGAGGTGCTGGAGCGTGTCCAGAGGAGAGCTACCAACCTGGTGAGGGGTCTGGAGAACAGTCCTGTGAGGAGAGGCTGAGGGAACTGGGCATGTTTAGTTTGGAGAAGAGCAGGCTGAGGGGAGACCTCCTTGCCCTCTACAGCTCCCTGGCAGGAGGCTGCAGAGAGGTGGGTGGTGGCCTCTTCTCCCGAGGGAATGATGACAGGAGCAGAGGAAATGGTCTGCAGTTGTGGCAGGGGAGGTTCCAATTAGATCTTAGGCAGAATGACTTTACTGAGAAGGGTGGTCAGGCCCTGGAACAGCCTGCCCAGGGAGGTGCTGGAGTCACCACCCCTGGAGGTATTTGAGAAACGTGTAGATGTGGCCCTTCAGTGCATGCTCTAGTGGCCGAGATTGTAGGGGGTTTTGGTGTGTGTCTGGTTGGGCTCGATGATCTCAGAGGTCTTTTCCAACCATGATGATTCTGTGATTTATGTTTTGATTTGTGTTGCCCTTCTTTAAAGCTCTTTCAGTGTCCTCCATCATGGTGACAGGAGGGTCTCCCAACCAGACAGCAGTGTGATACCTTGTGATTGCTGTCTGAGTGACTGGTTGCACAAGGGCATAGTTACAAATAGTTCCCCCCTTATCAGTTTTTAAATAGTCCTTTCATAAAGCAGTTGTTAACAGCAGTTCTGTAAGAGACACCTTCAGTTCCTCATGCAGCAGGAAAAAGAGTTGAAATTCATGACTTCTTTGCTCTGACCTAGGACACGGTATACAGAAGTGAGAGGAAAAGGCAGCTTGAAGGAAGGGCTGGGCCCAGCTCTGCAGGAATTTAAATGTACAAGGTGCTTTGAATATCTGCAAGGCAGAGAGGAGCTGACACTTGTAGCTGGTTACATCTCGCTCTTCAGAGAGCAAATGTAAAGGAAAGATAGCTGACACTTAAGGGAGGCAGGTATTTTGTTTAAAATCAGTTGTTTTTAATCAGGTGATACTAAACCTCATGAGAGAGTAGTTTCTCTCCCCTGTGTATACGTGCTGTTGTAATAAAGATTCTTGTTAGCTCTAAGTGTTGATTCAGAGTTCTCCTTAATTGCAGCTCTTTACTGCCTGCTTTTGGCTGCGGAACTTGTGTTTGGAGAGAGTTATTTTGTGGTTAGGGCCCGAGAGACCTGAGTTCATTTTTGGCCTTGCCAGTGCTCCCTGTGAGATCTTAGGGAAGTTCCTTAATATTTCTCTATTTTTTTCCATTTTCTTCTCCCTTCTCCCACACCTCTTCTAAACCCTAAAATTTCCATGATTAAATTTCACAAGTTTCTCCTGTGTTACCTGCCTTATCTAAGAGCTGGATTGCAGGGCCTGTTCTTTACAATATGTTTGTAATGTCTAGAAATGCCTCGTCTGGGGCTTTGGCTTTCACCAGAGAGATCTGTGCTCCCAGGCCAGGCAGCATATCCTTTTAAAAGGAAACCTTGAGAACTCCAGTAAGTGATGTTAAATTATTTTACTGCAAGAAGTTTAGATGTAGACTTGACAGAAATCTGAGACTACTGAATAAGAGAAATAATGTCTCTCGTGTTTGTACAGCAGGGAGTCAGCAGCAATTTCTTTACGGTTGGAGGAAACACAAATAATTACTTTGGTAATTTGAAGGGCCATTTGACAGCTGTAGTGCTCTTCTCTGTAATACAGTGAGCACTGTGATGATCCCTGCTGTACATCACTAAAAATAATCAAAAAATAATAAAATAAAAAAGCAAACCACCCAAACCCAGTGCTGCTTCCTGGCTTAGGTAGGGGAGTGGGCTCTGGAGTTTTCAAATTCTTTTCTTTTATTCCCCTTGATGTTAGTAGTCAGGAATGGCTGTCAGCTCTCCTCTCTAATGTCTTTGCTATTGGTTACTGTACTCTTTGAAGCTTCAGCACGTTTATCTTTGTTACAGACGTAGTGCTGAAGGTGTTTCTGGTGCAAGGGCAAGCCAAGAACAAACTTAGAAGTGCCAAAGCACCTGGATATACCTTGTGTCATTCATCATTTGGGATTCCTTTCTCACTTGTGAAGCTTAGTTAGTCAGTTTTCATTTTCCTAGGAAAAAAAGATGTTTTTAGGACACGTCTGGTATGTCACTTCGTCAATCCTTAAGTTATACAAAACGTTTTGAGTGGTGCACGTCAGTTAACGTTACTGGAGGAAATCTGGAATTGTGAATTGGGACCTTTGGCGTCTTTGTAAGGAAAGTAATGTCACTTATTTTCCTGTAATGACAGTATGAAGCTTGATTTGAAGGGTATTCAAGAAGCCATTTATTTGGGCTTTTTGCCTCAAAGCATGATTGATTATACTTGTGTCATTCCTGGGAGATACTATAGCTTAATGTGCTTCTGAAATTCTCAAGTGGTTGTGATTCTGAAAGAAGTATCTTCAGAAAATGATAGCATAAGTATTTAACAAAAATAGCAGTGCTTGCTATCTCTCAGGATGAATACTATAAGTACTCTCTTTTCTTTTTCTGTAGAAAATTAAGGTGGCAGCATTGCGCATGTACACGTGCTGTGTGGAGAAAACTGACTACGAGGAATTTTTTAACAGTAAGTAATGGACCTGATGGTATCTGGACTCCTGCCCTGGGGAGAGAGCTTCTGATGAAAATTCATTAGATATATTTATACCAATAAATATAACAGCAAAAAGACTTGTCAGACCTTACGGTGCATGGTCAACTGGAAGCTGACAGTACTGCAGCACTCCCTGAAGCTCTGCAGTGGTGAGGGTTCAAGGGCAGACTCTGGAGTCTGGGATTGTTACATCTTGCAGTGGAGAAGAAGAGTAAGGGTGGGATAGGTAAACACCAGAATATCTGCGACTTTGAAGGATATTGGCTTTTTTATTACCAAGGGTGGGATAAGCTAAGGATCCAGATATCACTTCCCTTTTTACTGTGGTGGGATGGTTTCTTTGTCCTACCCTGTCCCATGACCAGTTGAGAGACAGCCCAGTGTAACTGGGATGCAGGTATGAGAACCATCCCCGTCCACTGATACAGGGTCAGTTAGATCATGGGGTCCTACCTGTCTCCCTTCCTCATGGCTAGGGCAGCTTTGGCTGGAACATAGAGGCTTTTTTGCATCCATGACAGCATTAAACCAGGACACATTCCTTGACTGGGTAGAGAGTGTGACTAGAGCAGAGACACAAGTCTCTCCTTTAGGTATTTGGGAATAATATTGGTTTGAATTGGGATGGCTTTTGCACGTTGTACACAGTTTTTTAGCTATTAACTAAAAAAAAAAAAATAAAAATCTGTTGTTGCTTTTATTAGTATCAAATCTGGCTGGTGAATGGGGAAGATATGTTTTTGAGACTTACCTCAGCCTCAATAATACTTTATTCTTATGTGGATTATTTTCTGTGTCCGTATGTCTTAGCTGGTGGTACACCCATTGCCTGGATGTGGCCTGTCACCTGAAATTCTGAGCTACCAAATGCTTTCTTAGGGCTTTACCACGCAGCAGTACAGGTTGGGGCTGCTGCTGCCTCTGGAGAGATCAACTGAAGGGACACCTTTGTGTGTTCATCTAGTGCAGGGGTTATTGAAGTTGGTTTGGTACGTGGTGGTTCTGCTGCAAGATTTTCCAACGGTTTTCAGAAGGTTTTCCAAAACTGTGATGTGGTTTCAGCAGTGGCAGGAGGAGAAGTCTCTGAGCAGCAGGATTCATCGTTAGCAATCAAAATTTAGAAGCTCTTTTTTTCCTGTGCACACACCTCTACCCAGCTGTCTGCCCTCTCAGGCTTTCTCAGTTAAGGTCTCTTCTGTTTGTCATATTTGCCTCTCAAATAGAGGCTTTGCTGTTTTTAACTAGTGTTTCACTATCACTGCTTAACAGGTTCATTGTATAAAGGTATCTGAATGTTACCCTAGATTAAAATCTAATGGACTTTCAAAATGTGCCTGTGAAAAAGATACTGGCACAGATTTTCAGGCTCAATACTGAGGAAAAGACTTCAGTTGTATTCTTGATATTGTCCTACTGTTTTAAAGAGAAAATTCCCTGAGCTCTCCCTCACTTTAAACATAAGCAGGAAACCTTTCCTTCACGTTCCTCCATTTGCTCCAGAATGTTGCTGCGTTTTTGTCTCTCTGCTCAGAACTACAAGTTGTAGCATGTCCATCTGAGTTTACACCCAGGGAGACCAATGTTAGCGTTAACATGAGCCCGTTGTTCCATGAGGAACAGGATAATTCCTTTTGCTGAGACTGGCAGAGTGTGTGCTGCACCCATTGGTGTTGGGGTCTGTGCTTGTGGTTCCAAAGAAATCATTGCTTTTATATAAAAACAGATACAAAAAGTTTTGTCACTCCTTTCTATTTACAGCTGCTGTTGTTTGAGGGATTAGCTCTAACATTTAACAGGCGTGTGATCCATGTTTAAAAAGTGGTTCCCCTAAAACACAGACTGGATGGGGTGGGCAGGAACCCTTTAAATGGATTTTGCCAGTGAAAAAGCTTTAGGCTGTGGTTTCCGTGGGCAGCTGAATCAGTGGTGGCCAAAGGGAAGAGACTCGTGTCTCCGTCTGCCCGTGTTCTGTATCACGTGCCCTGGTGAACTGTTGAGGTCACTGAAAGAAAACAGCCCAGTTTTTTACTGACTTACTGTTTGCTTTGTTAGTGAATTCAGGTGGCACATGGAAGGGTCGGATGGACGGCAGTGCAGTGTAAAGTAGGTGGTGAGGAGTATGAGATTATGAGAGGGGAACACAGTGTGAAGCAAAATACCCAGTTTTCAGTTCAATCCACCATGTCTTCATCAAACTTGGCCAGTCGGGAGCTGGTTTTTCTGTTCTGAATTACTCCTTTTTCAAATAAAGATGGGCATCACTTACACTCCCAAAAGAGCAGACTGCAGCACCAGTGGGGACAGGGAGCAACCAGCTCCTGACTCTTTCCCTTGGTGCTGCAGCGAGCCCAGGTGCATCTCAGACTGTGTGGATCCGCATGATGGGCTGCACCACTTGGCCCCCCTGAGAGCAGTACTTGGGCTTTTAGAGTCAGGTGAGTGGTACTGAGAGCTGAGCTGAAGTTTGTCAGATGAACATGGAGAGTAGGGTTCCTTTGAATTTGGGTTACCTTGAATTATCTTGAGCTGTTAATACTGTTAATGTTTCCTCTCCCATACAGCTGCTGTGGTAAAGAGCTGGCTCTATCAAGGCAGCTTTTCAGATGCCTTCTAGTGGGTCTGCTGAGCAGGTTGAAAGGGCTGGAGTTTACCTTCAGGACTCCAGATTTTTCTGTCTCCTGTAGCCCATCAGGTGCCTTACAGGCACTGGCCACTGTCTGCCATGCTCAGGGGAACAGACATAGTGCACCTGGTTTTTTGCAAGACATGGGGATATTATCCCATTGTGTCCTTCCTAAAGTTGTGGTAGTGGTGAAGGTGAGCTATCATCAAAGAAAGTCATGTTCAAGTTTTGCGCCCCTTACCTGATGAAGTGCAGAATGTGACTGGAGGAAGAGGTACGTCCTCATAATCCTGAGCATTCATGTCTCTTACTGTATGCAGACCTGGGAACAGAGTGTGCTCTATGGGCAGAATACTTCTATTCTCCAGCACATAATAATCACAGGAATTTCACAAGTGGCTTTACCATCATATCTAACTATTCTGAAAGGAATAATCTTGTGTTTGATGATAGGATGGGTCTTTCTCCCCAGTTAATTCCCCATAACAAGGTGTTTCAAATCTCCACATTTTAGAATTGCATTCTTTGTAAAAAGCCAATACCTGAGGGCGAGTGTGTTGCTTTAAAGGAGCCATCCCTCCTTGAAATTTGTGAGGTAGATGGTTCTAATATAGAAGTTAAAAAATGAATTGTAAAAATAAAAGTGCAACGCTTGGAAAGTTAGAGAAAAAATTCTTCCCTCCTGGGTACTGAATGGGTCTTTAAAAACTTTATGTATTGCCGGTAGTAGAGGTGTGAGCTTTGCTTTCCACTGAGGAGTGATTGCTGTGGTGGGAGGCTGATACATGGTAGCTTCTATTTCAGAAACCTCTGTCTGTTGAACTAAGTGTTTTACGCTAAATCTTGCCTGTGGAAAGATTTAATGAAATGGTTTGATTAATACAAGCATTGTGTACTCTTGCCCTGGTCGGAGGTGCCTTGGCATGCCTTCAGGTCAAAGTAGTCATTTCTAGGCACATGAACTATTTCTAATGGGAATGAGAGAGCTAAAAGGGGAGAAGGGTGAAGGAAACTTGTGTTTAATCTCCAAACATAGACTGTTGGCGTCTTTATACTGTCTTAGAGGTGGTATAGGTGATGGATGGGCACTGATGCTGCAGTTTGGCAGTTCCCAGGCACTGATGAGGAGAGAGGAACAGAGATGATTTGCTTGGTTCTTCTGGTGGTTGCCTGACTGTAGCTAGAATATGAAAAGAAATAGGCTGTGGAAAGTATTGCTTCATGGTCCAGGTGAATCTCCTTGGTAATACTTGAGAGCCAAAGATATAGGAGTCAGGAAGAAATATATTCAACATGGAAAAGAGAAGGTTGACTCCCTTGGGGCACATCAGACTGGGCAGTCTCTTTCTGAATACTCCATACTGCTGGGTTTGGACACTCCTGAAGACAAGACCCAGAGCTGGGTTGGCCTAGGTGATTGTCAGACCCTTCTCATTAAGTAATCCTATTAAAAGCTTCTCCAGGAAACACAGGTAGAGGTGACTTCTTAGGAGAAAGGTTTCAGATTGTCAGAAATTGAAGGACTGAATGTGTGCATAACCAGTAGGTCCGTGCTTTTCAAGCGTGAGGAAGAGAACTGCAGTATCTGTATCACAGCCTAAATCTCTGGCATCATCCTAATGGCACATGCAGATCACAGAATGATACAGGGTTGGAAGGGACCTCTGGAGATCATCCAGTCCAACCCCCTGCCAGAGCAGGTCCACTCAGAGTAGGTCCCACAGGAACGTGTCCAGGTGGGGTTGGAATGTCTCCAGAGAAGGAGACTCCACCACCTCTCTGGGCAGCCTCTGCCAGGGCTCTGCCACCCTCACAGGAAAGAAGTTCCTCCTCATGTTTAGATGGAACCTCCTATGTTCCAGTTTGTCCCTGTTACCTCTTGCCCTGTCCCTGGGCACCACTGGAAAAAGACTGGCCCCATCCTCATCCATCCCTCTCCAAGGCCATAGTCATCCATAGTGTGAACATGCGTATGGACAAACCATCTCTGGGAAACCGGTGGCTATGGGAGTAACACTAAATCTGGAAACAGAAATGGTTTCTCTGGTTGGTTGGTGGTTCTAACACTACTGTGGAATGGCTGGAAGCTGGGTGTGCTCCGAGAGCTGGGCTCCTACAGGCGTGTGGTCAATCAGAGCAGCAGAGCCACAGCAAAGACCCCATAGCACCCAGTATCCTCTCCCCAGCAGGAGGCAACAATACCTGTTGATGCTTCCCTTTTATTCTTTGGGACTTCCAGAGCTAGAAGCCACATGTTTGCCTGATTCTCCAGTTTGGGATTTTTGCGCTCATAAATGCTATTTAAGTAAGTTCTAAACACATGAAATCTTTCAGAATCTACAGTGTCCTGTGGCTGCATGTTCTAGAGTTCAAGCACAAGTGTGACAGTAAATGATGCTTCCTTCTGAGGCATAGGTACTGTTTAGGGCCAGAAATTAAATTACTAAATTGTATTTAGATTCTGGTGCAGTGAATTTCTTTTAGGTGCAAAATGTGATGAAACTCATGTTAACATTTAGTTTTGGTTCTGTGTTTTTTTTTCCCCCCTTCCATCAAGGGTGCCAAATGCCTGACACTTTGAATTCGTGGTTTCTAGTAGCCCAGCTTCATGTCTGGTAAGTGAAAAGTAAAATAGCAATACAATTATTTTCAGGAAAACCAGTGATACATACTTTAACGTGAGAAAAAGTAGGCTCCATGGTTATTGATAATAGTGCTTATAGTCAGTTTACTCATTACCGAATTTAGCAGTTTCCTACTAAAGCAGAAGAAGTTTCATAGAGAAACTGACATCTTTTACATCTCTGAATTCCTCAGTAGTGGAATGATCTTGGCCAAGAGTGTTCTAAAACCCTTGCTCAGCCTGTGTGGAAAAATCTTACTTGGGTGTTTTAGGAAAAATTTAAATTTATGTAAAAGTGGTTTAAATTGGGAGAATTTGTGGTGATTGAAGTTGCTGGTCATCAGAAGCATTTAACAAATCACAGCATTGGCATTTATTCTCGTGCCTCTGAGGGGTACATGTGAATTGGTGAATGCCAGCTTGGCTGCATGTGAAAATATTTAACACCTTAAACATTTAAGTTTTTTTCCCTTTTTTTCATTTGTGAAAACACTAGCCAAAAAAATCAGGTTTTCCTCTAGCATTACATACTTGTAAAGGTCAGGGGGATGCACAAGGGAGTACAGTAATTTTTGTGAAGTGCCAGATCTTTCAGGAAACTGAAATCCATAGACTTAGGCTCAGCTGCCTGAAGACTGAGAGGAAGTTTGTACTGAAATAGCTGCACTTAAGCACAGGCGCCTTATTTTCTTGCCTGCTCTTTTTTTTCCCCTTCCCTCCTTTTAATTTCCTGTTTCCTCAATATATTGAAAGATGGGGCGGCTTGTTTCACTAAAGAATTGAATAAATTAGAAGACCCATTGAAATTATAACTAGTTAATGAAATCAGTGGAATCAAATAAAGAAGACCCTTGAGATTTGGAGTTTATTTCATGCTGTGGGAAGAAGGCTGTAAAAAATTAATTGATAAACAAATAATTTGTATCAATATTTGGAAAACTACTGCAATAAATATTCAAACCCAACCGGTCTGTAAGTATCTAGGGGAAAACACAGAGGGATAGCATGAATCTGCAAAGAACACGCTTTTTCACATTGTCTTGATGTTGTGTTGAGAGGAAGATGTACCCTGTGCTACAGAGCATCAGATTCAAGATATATAATCATCTTTCATGACAGGCATAAAAATAAACAAGGGGACTATGATAGAAATGAAGCTAGAATGGGATAGACTCAGAAATTCTGAGATCAAAGCTACGTTGGAGAAGGCCAAGAGTTGCCACACTTTGAGCCAGTGATACTAAGGAGACATTTAATGAGGGGAATTGAATTACTCTTACTTTTGAGACCTGGCGGGCAGGTTGAGAGCCCTGTACTATGGCAGGAAGGAACCAAATCCCTCTACTTCGTATGATGGCAATGAAGTGGGGAGGTTGGCACTAGAGGTTAATTTTCCCAAGATTGATGTGCCTGGCTCCTCCATGTTCCTTGCAGTTTCACCTCAAGAGCGCTGTCTTTCTTGACCGCAAATGAGAGATCCAGTTTGATGTTCCAGGATACAGGGAAGGCCGTGACAGTGGGAAATGCTGCAGGCTTTGCTTGTGCTGAGCTCAGTGACCAGTATCCTGCCATGACAGGAATTTCGCTTTCACAGGCAGGTTTATTGCTGTGTTGTCCGTATTTCTCTTTCTTTAATCAGTTTGACTTCAAGGAAGTGAGAGCAGAATATTATTGATTTTTGCCTGCTCTGCCAATGTCAAGGACATCCTACTCCTGTCTGAGAGCTCTGTGTTTCCTGCTGGACCTTTTGCCTCAGAGGCTACAAACCTTCCTGATCTGTTGGCCAGCGATCTGACCGTGTAGATTCTGATCACCGTCTGTTAAAGCCTTCCTGTACCCCCTTGCATGGAGTATAGATCACTTTCTGGTGTGCTTAATTCTTCCCTCTTCTTCAGAGTTTTAATTGCAACTGAAGTGTCTCCTGGAGCTGGAGAACCTAAGAATTTTTCCTGGTTTGGTAAATCCTGTCTCCTTTCTTGCTGTTGCCATTGTCCATCAAGCTCTAATTAACTGTCTTTCTGTGCTTTTTAAATTCCACTTTTTATGGCCTTAAGGTGCTTGTCATAGAGTCATCAAATCCAACCATCAGCCCTACTCTACAAATTCCTCCCCTACCCCAAATCTCCCAACACCACATTTAAACGACTCTTAAATACATCCAGGGATGGGGACTCAACCCCCTCCCTGGGCAGCCCGTTCCAGGGTCTGACCACCCTTTCTGTGAAAAATTCTTTCCTAATATCCAGCTTAAACCTACCCTGTTGTAGCTTGAAGCCATTCCCTCTCCTTCTATCGCAAATCACGTGTGAGAAGAGACCAGCACCAACCTCTCTACAATGTCCTTGCAAGTAGTTGTAGAGAGGGATGAGGTCCCCCCTCAGCCTCCTCTTCCTCCAACTAAACAGTCCCAGCTCCTTCATAGGATTTATTCTCCAGGCCCTTCCCCAGCTCCGTTGCCCTCCTCTGCACCCACTTCAGCACCTCCAGATCTTTCTGGTGTTGAGGTGCCCAAAACTGAACACAACACTCAAGGTGTGGCCTCACCAGTGCTGAGCACAGGGGGACAATCACCTCCCTACTTCTGCTGGTCACACCATTTCTTATACAAGCCAGGATGCCATTGGCCTTCTTGGCCACCTGGGCACACTGCTGGCTCATGTTCAGCCACTTGTCAACTAGAACTTAATCATTGATAAAGACATTAAACAGAAATGGTCCCATATGTCACAGCATGCGTTCTTGCATTACCGATTCTGGTAGGTCCTCGGCTTGAATCTCTGCCTCTTATTTCTTCTTCTCTGCAAAAAGAGTTTTCCTACTTAACTTTGTTCAGAAAGGGGGGAAATTTAGGATCTCATGTTTAGCCTCTGCCCTTGTTGACTTCTTTCAAGATAATGTTCCTTTGTTCCTTCCAATGCAGTGCTAAAGTTATACTTTAGAAAATCAACTTACCGGTATTTTTTCCTGAATGTTCTGGTTTTGTGGACAGTTTCAGTTACTTCAGACCTTTGATGGCAGGAGGATTCTTTATGTTTAGAAACGCAGACCTTTTAGAAAATGTCCAGTTGTTCATCTCCTTGCCTTTTCCCACACTGTGCCGGTCTAACCAAAGAGTTGGGGTTGTCTGGAGCTATTCTGAAACTACCGAAGAGGTGACTTTGGTGACACCACACATCCAAATACAAAGAAATGTCTTGGTGCAGGATCTATCACCTAGAGCTCCCTTCATGTTTTCCCCACACCAAGCTTGGTGAAATCTCTAAAGTGTTAAGGATCAAAACGGAGTGTTGCTACAATTCCTGTTCTGAGAGACTCAAAGAGCTGTTGCAAGAATTCATCTGAACGTTGTTTTTCACACTTGAGAGAGTGCTGATCAGTCTGAGAGAGTCTGGAAGAGAACAAGAACCACCAAGGATGTAGGAAGTAGTTCCTCTGGGAGAGGGTTTCTCAAGGATTGGCACAGAGAAGACTGAGGACACTGTACCATTTTGAAATGTGCTGCTTCAGAAGAAAGGGAATAAACTCCCTGTGTGTTTTTTGACAGGGAGAAAGGGGTTTAAATTACATTGGAGGACTCTTGCTTGAGAGAATTTTTAACAAGGTTATCTGAAATGTTTGAAGTGCTTATTTGACCCTGCCTTACCGTGAGGGAATGGGCTCTGTGGCCTAAGCACCACAGAGAGGAAGACTGCAGAGCCGGGCTGGGTTCTCATAGCGTGTGCCCCTACAAAGGCCTGTACCTGGCTGTAAATACAGTAGCTGGTGAACTTGCTAGGCTGGGGTACAGGATAATGTCCACACCTAATTAGGAAGAGTTTGGAATTCTGCTCATTAGAATTGTATGTCCCAACACAGACATGATGACAATGTCCATTTAGCAGCTTCCTTCTCCTCTCCCCAAATTGCTGTTGATACTTGTGGTGTTGAGCCAGAGTAATTTCTCTGAACAAGTGTAAAGTAGCCCCAGAAATAGTTGCTTTTGGAGCAACTGGGGAAGCAGAACCAGGGGACAGCAGGAAACCCTGAGTGGGCTTTGCCTTTAGCAGTATCCATCACACCTTGATGGGGTGGTACTGAGCCTCCGTGCAACAGTAGACAGGGTGGTGTCAGCTACTGCTTCTGGTGTTTAAGCCAGTCTGTTGGTGTTTTGGGAATGCTGACAGAAGCGAATGTAGTTGAGGCTGTTGTGGGAAACTGCTACATCTCACCTAAGATGTGTTGACTTGTAGGTGCTCCTGTTCCTTTCCACGCATCCTTTCATACAATCTTCTAACATAATCTCAAATACAGCATAAATTATCCAACCCAACCAATGCCATACAATTTTCATACTATTTTCTTCTAACATGGTCTTAAATACAGTGTAAATTATCCAACCCAACCAGTGTCAGGCAGACAGTTTTCTAAAGACAGTGCGGAATAATTTTGTTTTCATGCTTTGACGAAGATTAGTCAGTATTTGACTAAACTACAGAACAGGTTCTGTAGTGAAACGATAAAATGTTTCACACTGTGTTGGTCTAGTTAGAAGGTCTACAGACTTTAAAGAGTCTGTGTCTTTTAAACCTCAGACGGCAGGTGTAGTAACAAACTACCAAATTTTCAAATAAACTGCGAAATTCCATGATCTCACTGGTGGTGCTGCAGAGCAGCTCTGTGACAGCGCTATGCATCCAAACACAGAGCTGCCTTTTAGGCTCCCTGGGAGCAGGTTTTGCTCCGAGTGCGGCTCCAGTGCTGCTGGGCAGTGACTGCTCTTGGGCTGTGCACTGCTCCTGCCCCACCGCTGCTCCCAGCAGACTGGGTACGCACCAGTACTTCTGCTCAGGAGGAGGTTTTCCTGCCAAGCTGCTCTTACTTGTTTTGTTGTTGTTGTTCCCTCTCCCGAGCTTGTGTACTCAGCAAGAGAAGTATAAAGATACTTTTCTTAGCCCAAAATTTAAACTGAGTCTTTTTCTTTTTGATTTGTTAAGAGTGGGTAAAAATTTGAGATGCATTAACTTTTTCCTAGAGCTCGATTATGTAAATGCACAAGAGGTCAAAGCTTTTGGAACTGGTAGAAGTAAGACACAAAAACATTAAGCTCTCTCTCTGTGCATTCCTTCTGTGGGAGGACAGGTACCTGGATGGCTGTTCTCTGAGTTCTGAAGCACTTCAGAAAGCTCTGTTGTTTTTCTGTGAGCGAGATGAGGATTCGTTTCTTGATACCATCCTAATTGCATCTGTTTGCTGGGAGAGTGCTGCTGTTGGACAGACACCAAGTTCTCAATGCCACAATATAAACCTTGAGAATCGTTCCACAGCTCCTTCCTGAGACAGAAATGGCCACAGGCTTCCCAATGCTCCCTTCCCTGACTCTTGCCCTTCCCCTTCTCCACCCAGACTCTCTGGTCACTCCACCTTTGGATCATTGCTCTCCTCGTAGTGCCCCGGTCCCTCTCTCCTGTCTTCTCACCTTGTGCCACCTGGCTTGTGTTGGAGCTGTCTCTTGTCCAGCCAGTGTCATTTCCAGAGGTCTCCATCTAGAAATCAGATTCCAGTCCACGGGCTTTTCTTCTTGCCATTTTTGGTGTCTCGGTTGAATGGCCCTTGGGTGGGACATAATGTATGGTTCTAATTAGAGAAAGATTATAGGACTACTGCAATGTTTGTTCCCTTCAGTTTGTTTTGTCTCTGTGACTCCTCATTGGCAGTAAGTTTTGCTTCTTTTGCAGGTTAAAAAATATCTTGCCCTTACTGATCAGTAGACAAGCTGGAACCCATCATAAAGACGAGCATCTGTCCTTCTGCAGGCCAGCTCAACAGACAAGCTTGGTGTGTTTGTGGTTCTCCCCATGGAGCTGGCATTCACAGAGCACCAAATATTTCTAACGCCTGTAGGGAGGCACAGATCTCATGTCCACTGAAGAAATGAACAGTTAAAAAAAATAAGCACCATTTTTACGTCTTAACTCTTGTGGCACATTCACTGTTGTTAGTAGGCAACCACTTCAGGGTGCCTGCATCAGCTCTCTCTGTTGCTTTCACATTAGCTGTGAGCAGTTTCCCACCTGTAGCATGTCTCTGTGCAAAGCACTGGCTTCTTTCAGCTCTGATGTTTGAGCATCATCTCGTCTAGAGTCACTCAGTCCCTGCACAGACGCTTCTGACCCATAACACAGGAGCAGAGCTGATGAGAAGAGTCGAGAAGGTGGGACTGGTGATGGGACTGGTCTGTTAGCTTAGTGAGGGATTAGCCTGTATTTCAGTTCATGCCGTTTACAGAGGTTGTAAAAGAGGCAAAATAAGTTTGTTCTGATGATGTATTTTTGAGGCAGAACAGCAGCAGTGAATTTCGAGTGGCTTTAATGCTTAAAAAAAAAAAAAAGGTCAAACAACTGAGTCTGGTATTCTCATTAGGGTCTCACAATGCACTCACAAATTTGTGAGTTCTTCCAGCATGTGCTGCCTGCGGGGGTTTTGCCAAGTGGTTGGATGTGTATCCAAAGGTCCCTGTAGTTAAAATAATTTAGGACAGTGCTAATGTGAATTTAGGTGAAGTCTGTAACTTGCTTACGCTGTCACAGCCTGGCTAGTTGGGACTATTACAGCACTTCAGTATGACTGAGCTGAATTACAGATGGCTCGTGGCCTAGGATTAGACAAAACTGCTCCAAAGGGTGAGATGTTCTTCAGGCTGAGGAATTTAGGTTGCAGTACTGTTCAATTAGATTAAAGTATTGTCAGTCAGAATAGAGACATCTGTCACTCTTCCGTAGCTGGATTGGCCAAAATCCAGCAGATGCAGCTCTTCAGTACAGTATAAAAAAGTTTGTGATCATTTATTTTAAAAAAAAATCAAAAATCTTTGTATGTCATTTTTTTTCCTGATCACAAAAATGCATACTGTAAGGAGAATCTTAAATGAGCTGAAATATATTTAATTTACCTTTTATATTTGAAGAAGAACTCGAAGCTATGAATTTGGTGGTTTTGTTCTTGCAGGATGTGTCTGGTCCGAATGAAGCAGGAGGGACGCACGGGAAAATACATGTGTCGCTATATAGTTCACTGCATGTGGGAGGACGTTGAGCAGCGCGGTAAGGTCATGGGGGTAAGTCATCTCTGACTTTGATAATGGTGATGGTTCACCTCTTTTGATGCTTTTGTAACTTTGAATCCCCAAGAATCAACCTGTAGCTGCTTATTTATTTCTTTATTAGCTTAAGCTTCTTCCTGACGGTTCATTCCCACGGCTGTACTGCCCCTGTATCAGGCCACTCCCCTTGTGTCTGAAACTGCACTAGGGTCTGGATGAAGACATTGATGTGTCTGGAAGCAATTAATTTTCCAAGTGATTACAGAAACGGACGCTGCTCTAACAGAATGGGCACGTGTGGATAGGAATAAGCAACCGAGGTAGGGAGACACATGGCTGGTGCCAAACGTGTAGCAGCAGCTTAAGTAATTCCAGCAGAGCTTTGAGTTTTCTCTAGGATGGCGAGTAAAAGGGAAGCTGAGGGAGAAGGTTTTGTGTGAAGTTCCTGTATGTTACTGTTAACTAGTAATTAGTTAATTTTTCATTTTGGATTCTTAGTCTTTGTCACAAAAGAAATGTTGAAGGGACGAGCAGCTCCAAGGCTTGTTCATTGCCAAGTTGGAAGGAAGAACACGGTTGGATCTTTGTGGCCTGTTCTGAGGAAGGTTATGCTGGTTACTGGTAATGGTCATTTCTAGCCTTAAAGTCTGCAAGTGTGTTTCTCCAGCCTTGGAATAGGTGTACCCTTCAGAGAAGGCTGCTTTTAGTGAGAGAGTAGGGCTGGGACAGATCTCCTGTGTTGTGGAAAAAGAAAATAATAGTTCAGTGATTAAATAGACATCTGTCTGTGATTAAAATAACTTGGACTGTTAGAGAAGTGACAGTTTTTACATAGCAATAATGGCATATTGTCAGTCATTTAACCAAGGGAGAGGCTGCTTGGGTATTCCTATTGGTGACAAACAAGGGAATTGAGCACAGAGATAGGATTTGGAGTGCGATCACATTAGTGATTCAAGAAGTTTCTCTCTGATCTTTTATATTTTATGTGGTTATAGAAAGCATTGATTCTGGTGTAACTTCAGTTATTCCATCAGCATTGTGGGGTATTTTCTTAGTTGTTGGGAATTTCATAGCTTTACTATGTTCAGCTTGCTTTTTGACTCGAGTCATGTTCTTAAGCTTCCTTTGAATTAAATATAAATTCAGGCATCTTAGAATTCCTTGCTACATTAATGGGCATACATAAATGCCAATGTGGGAATCTCCACTTTCCTGGTCAGATGCCATAAGGCAGCATGGGTGAGCCTAGGCTCAGAGAAAAAGATTGAATGAAATAGCTTATGTGGTTTTGTCCCTCCTCAGCACCTCCTGTGTTGTATCAGTGGTTGATTCTGCTTTCTGAAGGGACTGGAGATGGCTCAGCTCTTTGTTTTGGCTGCATGTTTAAGGTTGCTCTTGAAAAGTGAAAGAAACCACAACCCCAAACCCCAGCCAAACACCTCACCTCCTAAAGCCCCCCAGAATCTTTTCCAGGATCTCTAGATTCCTTCCAGGATCTTTAGATTCCACCTATGCACAGGGAGAACACTGCTTGGGAACAGTTTCACTGTTCCTTTTGACCCTCATTTTGCCTTATATGAGCTAATCTCAAACACTATCCTGTAGTTTTCCTTGCAGGATTTGAAGCAGCAGCAAAGAGAAGCAGAGCCAGCTGTTTGCTACCCTTACAGGCACCCAGGACCCAAAAGTGAAGAGGGGTGTAAGTTAGTCCTGTATCGAGAGATTTCTTTTTCAGTAAGCTTTAAGGGAGGAAAAAAGCAAACCAAACCAAAACATGATAGTGCTTGCAGTCAGTTCTTTGTAAAGGCAAGCACAGGGTTTCTGTTTCTGCAAACTAAACTATTCCATTGCTCCCCAGAATTCCCCAAAGTGTAAAGGAAAAAAAAAAAACAACAAACAACCAAAAAAACCCAACCACACCACCTTATGTTTTTATCCAGTTTAGAGCCTCAAGTGTTATTAGATGTATTACTGGTATGGTTGCTGTACAATGCAACTATGAGGAGATCTTAAGTGGTTTGAATGCCCTTCGCTCTCTGCCTTGGCTGGGCATCCTGTCAGTTTATCCTTGAATGTACATTTTGCAATCTTTCTTTGTAATAAAGACCACGTGATGTAATAATGAACGTGCTTAGTTTGCAATAATGTGACTCCTATAATATACTTTTGACTGTAACCTAGTGCTAAGGTAGCTTTTATGTGGCAATAGCCGATACTTAAACAGAGTAAGTACACATTTAAAGGTTTGATCTCAAAACTGGTTACATCTGTGTGCATATTTAATACAGTTTAGCTGCACACAGGCCTGTTGATTTTAATGAGATTCCTTGTTAGAGAACGTGAACTCTTGAGGTAAGAGCTGACTACACCAGGCACTCAGGGTGTGTAAGAAATCATTGTGAGCTCTCCTGGACTGCAAACTGGGAAATCAGGGCTGTTCTCTTCCCCATAGGGTGTGTTAAGGCATAGAGCTTTCATCATCTTTTAGTGACTTTCTTTTTTCTTTCATCTTATAATTATTCCTAATCTTTCAGACATTTTTTTTGTCAAGATGAATGAACTTTTTAGGCTCTTCTGGTAGTATTTATTGTATATTAGATGAAAATAGTTTATGCATTGATGTTTTAAGAGTTTAGCTGTTCCTCTGCTCCTTATCATTGCTTTATTTTCCTGGTGCTAGTGATCTGAGCTTCAGATCCCACTTCAGCTGTGCCCCTGCATGGGCAATTCCTACCTTTTCCGTGCTTGCTCACTCTTCTGCACTTATTTTTCTCCCTGTCACATGGATGGACCCCGATCAAACTTGTCCTCACATCTTACTCTTTAGCAAGTGCAAGGAGTTTTCAGTGACACAGAAGCAAAGGGCAGCTACCCAGGTGTTAGGTCCTACTTAGTAATCTTAACATATTTATCACTAATGGTTCTTTTAAAACAAAGCTGAGGTAATGACAAAGGGTTTGTGAGCTGATTGAGGAATATGTGTAGCAGCCTATTTACTTTCGCATAATTTAGTCCTCAATCCAGTATATAGTCTACCTCCAAAAGAAGAGAGTTAAAGATATCACAGCAAGAATAGCAGATGAAAAAAATACAACTTTAATGTTCCTTTGTCGATGCGTGTGAATTTCAGAATCTGAGCCTTTCTCAAAAGTAAGTGAAATGAAAAGAAACTTTACAGAATCCTGTTCGGGCACTAAGTTATCACCTGCATAGCTCTGAGGAGGTTAGGAAATTCCATTCCCTGCTTTTCCTCTCCTGCAGGGTATCAGAGGTCAATATTTAACTCCGATTGGTACGTTCCTGTGTTGCAGTGTGACAGCACCTGTGTGAAATGGCTGGTTGGATGCAATTAGCTTAACTCGTTGACAGACAAAGCTGCAGTTCTTTGCCTCATTTCTTTATCTAGCACCACTTCCAGCTCTTGATGCAGAAAATGGATACTGTAGTCCTGAGTTGATATTGTTGGTTTATTAAAATATGCCATCTGCTCTTAAATATACGAGTTCATTGAAGCCAAAAGTGGTAGAATGTAAAGCATTTTAACTACTAATTTACAACATCTCCAACTCCATTTAGAGTTTGTATTATTTCAAAACCTGGTTGTTAAAATTGCTGAGATCTAAATCTCAGCTACAAAGTTTTGGGACCTGTTAGCCTGAGCTCCTTCAGCACTCCTGAATGTCGGCAAGAGTCAGAAACCAAAACTTGACGCAGCTGTAAAAACACACGGAGAGCTTGTGGCCTCAGCAAATTCTACTGGTGCAGGCAGATTTCAGATATAAATTTTACTCCGCTGTCCCTACAACTAATGAACTCAGTTTCTTTTGGTGGGTTTGCACCCAGGTGTGCCCTGTTCTGTGGCTAACCAGTGCTCTTTACTTCATTTTTCCACTAGTGACATTTCTATCAAACTTTAAAAACAAACAGAAAAATTGGCTTGATGCAATGGCTCCAAGTGTTAATACTAATGTTGGGCTGGGTAAGAGACTTCCTCTCGCTCCTGCTCTGCTGGAGATCTCCACCTCGTGGCTTCAGGGAATGGATTTATACCCCGCAAAGAGGCAACTGCCCCATCCCTTTGTGAGGGGAATTCAGTCGGTGCTGCTCTTTGTCTTCCTAACAGAGCCCTTTAGCAACCTGAATATTAACCTGCCTGACCCAGGAACTATGTGTTAGCACCTCTGTGTATATAGAAGCAGTTATTAGAAATTTAGGTGTATTTTAATACCCGTAGATGAAGTGGCAGAGTCGATCAGAAGGACCAGTAGATGCTGGAGTTCCCTGGAACAGGATTTTAGCTGAGAATTGGACAATAGACATGAGGTTAAAAAACCCAAAGAAAACAAATTAAAAAGAAATCCCAAACCCAAAAACCCCAGACACTAAAAAAAAAAAATCATACAACCCTTCTGCACCCCACTGCGCTTCTGGCTGCAAATCACATCCTGTCTTCAAAATACAGATCAGGCTTTATTCAAATACCTGAAAACTGTTGTAGGCTCATTCTAACAGTGTTAATCTCGTGGTGACATTCTGCTTCTGAAATGAATCTTGGTTGGGTTGGTTGGGTTTTTTTTTTTAGTGCAAACTAACAATTCTCTAAAGCCGTACATGTTCTAAAAGCTGCAAAGGAGATAAGTGTAGGAGGGGCTGGCAAGCCCAGCATGCTGAATTCGGGTTGAATTTATCTTAATCTCACTTTCCTGTTTTCCCACCAGGCCACTTAGACCCCTGCCATCATTTTTTTTCCAGGAACACATCTAGGTGTCTTTTGAATTCGTTTATTGGCTCTGCTGTGCCTAGCACAATACAGTCTTTGTTACAGCTTTAGCTTGAGCTGTTTGTATCCAGCGCCCCAGGATTTGCTCTCAGTTACGCTGCTGTACATCTGAAGTAACGCCATTGGAATCAGTGTTGGGGTTCACGGAGCAGAATTCAGCTTTGTGAACTTGGACACCACGTTCTGTTGTGGTACTTTCACAATTAGAAGGCTTAAGACGACTGAAAGTGCCATTTTACCTGACAGTAGTTACACAGCTTCCTAAACTTAATACAACTCAGTTTAAGTTACTTTCTGTGGAGAACAAAAAGGTCTGGCCCTTCTAAAGACTCCACAATCATGGTCAGAGGGAGACAAGTAAGATTTGAGAACGGCTTTAGGTGATGAGAGGACAAAATGGATAGAATTTTAAGATCTTTGTAGAAATTAACTATTGAAGTTGCTTCAGTCTAGAGAGAAGCTGCTGTGCTTGAGTGCTCGGGGGGGGGTGAGGGGGCTTTTCAGGGCTCTAACATCTGATGGGAAATCAGGGAGTTGTTTTGGGATGAGTGGAACAGGAACTGCGTTATCCTGGGAGAGGCAGGGTGGAGGGGAGACGTGGGCAGTGCTCAGGCAGGGGCATGAGACGGGGGAACAAATATATTACAGTGGTTGTGTCTGAAGGGCTGGGTTGGGGTAGGAGATAGAGGACAGTGTTGGGTACAGCTGACAAAGGCTTTTAAAAACCTATAAAACTAAAGAGGAAAAGTTGTAGTTTTAAATGGTGTATGTATGTTTTGAAATGTATAACTTTCCTAGGACATTTTAAGGAGAAGTATGTTATGAGTTTTTTAATGACTATGTAGAAAATATATATAAAAACTTACCAATATCTAGTTTTCATTTTTAAATAAATAAAAAACCAAAGCAAACAATCAAAAGCACCAACAAAAAAACCCAGCCCAGAATACAAAACCTAAACTTGCCGAAGTAGTGAGATACAAACTTGCTGTGTGGGAGGTTTTGTGCTTTTCTGTTTAATAGGGTTGCAGGCACTGAATGGTATATTTTAAATAAATGTAGTGTTTTAAGAACACCACAAAAGAAATAGTTCACCAGCCCTTGATCCTTTCTCAAAGAGCTCAAAAGTTGACAGCGAGTTTCCAGTATTTTGGCAATTCATAAATGAATAATAGTATTGGGTACTGTTCCAGAGCAGAGCAAATTTGATTCTGGAAATCTTAATAGCTTAAATATGCAGGAAAATGCGTGTGCATGGGATGTTACCTTGAACATCCCTCGACTGTAACGAGGGTCTGGAGCAAACAGTACCTGTGGTGATGCAAATTTAGCTTTACTGGGAGTAAAGTTCACGGTCTTTTGAACTAGGGGTCTCTTTCTCATGGTGTTTTTAATGTAGTTGTTCTAGAACCAGTGCTCATGGAGCTACCCCACCTGGCTGGCTGGAATACAGGCGTGTTAGGGGCATGCCAAGGATACCTGGTGTTGAAGTCAAGGTATAATATGTGCTTGGGTTCCTTTCAACTTGGGTTCTTTTCTGTAGAATCTGGCATAAAAAAAAAACAAACCCAAAACCAATTTAAATTTCCCAGCTGTGTTGGATCCTGTTACTGCAAGGACATGTCCTTGGTTGGTTTTGTGTCTCCTGCTGGTGCCTACAAGAAGTTCCCTGGAAGCTGCCTTTTATATATATGTGTGTATATATATATATGTGTGTATGTATATACACACAGCACCTTTCCTTGAAATAACCTTTCTCATTGTCCCTCACTCTCTGCACCCGTGGGACTCACGTGCTGACACCCACTTTACCAGGCAGTGCCTGTAGGTGTTAAGTGCTGCCCTGTGTTCCCCAGACTCTCCAGAACACAGTGTAGGGGCCACAATTCAAACGTGGAGCATGAAATTTCTGCTGGCTACAGCTGTGTAATTTTCATGTGGATGGTGCAGAGAGGATGGTGGGAAGGGGAAACTGATCCTTACAGATCCTGCCACCATCTCCGGGCTCTACAAGACGGTCAGCAGTGACATTGTCACTGCTCCTGCCAGAGCTTTATCTGTCACTCACCACCCCAGCTGCGATGTGTCTGCGGTCAGTAACATGTTGTTATGCTATGTACTTTGGATGTTTCCATTATCAGTTTCCTATCCTTTTGGATTTTCCTGCAGAATTCCTCAACCGAGATCAGCTGGTCTGGTTGGCTAAGCCTTTTGAGCCTCCTGGGAGCAAGATACCTCGTTTTGCTGTTGTAATTCTTTTTTTAACAGCTCTAAGGTGATGAAGTGAAAACACCGATGTCCTTTCAAGCTCCTTTGTAAATACAGAGAAATACCGAGACCTGTGTCTCTTTTAAATCAGAGGAATAAAATGAGATGCTGAGAGGTTTTGTGCTGTTCCCAATACTTTTTAATTATTGTTGCTTGTGCTTTTCACTGCTGGTAGAACTTCACTGATGTCTGCTGCTTCCTCTTCACTTTTGCCTTGGGTTTTTCGTGCCAGCCTGCCATGGATGCTACCATAGGCATTGCTGGGGCTTGCATCTCATTCTCTTCTTAGGGTGTGCACCTGGTTTCACATTTCCCCTCTGACAGTTTGGCACGTACTTTTCCCTTCCCAATCTTGTAGAGAGATTAGGTTCTCTCTCTCTCTCTCTCTCTCTCTGTTTTCTTACATCTCTGGTTTGTTTATTTATTTATTTATTTATTTCTTACCTCTCTGGTCCTGTTATTTCCTTGCAGGACCCCTTTCTGTACCTCAGACTGGCACCACCACCTCTCTCCCTTCCCTTGAGTTCCCTCATGTTCAACTGATCCTTTCACAACCATTAGTACCCGCCGTCCCTCTCTTCATCCCTCATGTGCTGCTTCCCCAGCTCAGTGGCCACCGGCTGCCTTTATCCAATGTGCTTTATCCGGCAGCCTCCTCTTGCAGGGCAGATGGAAGCTCAGGATCTGTCCTCACCTCCTTGCTTTGAGCCCACCCTTGTGTGTTGAAGCCTCTTCGTGACTTTGTTTCTTTCAGCTCCAGATCTTCCTTTTCTTTTTATATTCTTTTCTTTCTTTATCTGAACACTTGCTTTCCCAGCCTAAAGCCCAGCTGCGTGTTTGCCACTGTTGGTGTTTTCCTCTGCTGCTGGCCTCATGCCTCATATTTTTCTCTCCTGACCTAGACATCCTTCATACGTCTTCCAAAAATTTCTGCAAAGATCATCTCTCTGGCTTGTTGCTCACTAGGACATTACATCTCCTCACTGCCTCCAGCTGTAGTGCATGCTGGGTGGCAGTGGATTGGTCTGGATGGGCTCCTGCGGCAGCCAGCTCTGGGCCACCTCGTTGGTAAACTCTTTCAAAGACCAGTCTTAAATTCTGTTGCAGACACAGTGTCTTCATGTTTACACTGCACATGCTGAAGTGCCGTGGAGCCCGGCAAAAGTGTTTGTTTTTCCTGTTAGAACTCCTCTGGCCCATTTTAGCCATCTAGGAAACCAGCAGCTCTATGAAGCCCTTACTTTTGCTAAAACCAAAAAACTCCTTAGAACTAAACATTGCCAGAGGGGTCAAGGACAACAGAAAGGCCTTCTTCAAATACATTGCAGACAAAACTAACACTAGAGGCAATGTAGGCCCCCTGATGAATGAGGGGGGTGCCCTGGTGACAGAAGATACAGAGAGGGCAGAGTTAGTGAATGACTTCTTTGTCTCTGTCTATACTGCTGGAGGCTGTCCAGAGGAGCCCAGAGGAAGTCAGGATAAAGGAAGAGTTTGCCTCAGTTGATGAGGACTGGGTTATGGACCAGTTCAGCAATCTAAATATCCATAAATCCATGGGTCCTGATGGGATGCACCCACGGCTGCTGAGGGAGCTGGCGGAAGTCGTTGCTGGGCCACTCTCCATCATCTTTGGCAAGTTGTGGGGAACGGGAGAGGTGTCTGAGGACTGGAGGAAAGCAAATGTCACCCCAGTCTTCAAAAAGGGCAAGGAGGGCCTGGGTAACTATAGACCGGTCAGCCTCACCTCCATCCCTGGAAAGGTGATGGAGCAGCTTATCCTTGGTGCTGTCTCTAGGCATATCAAGGATAAGAGGGCCGTAAGGGACAGTCAACATGGCTTCACCAAGGGCAAGTCAATGCTTGACCAACCTGGTAGCCTTTTATGAAGACATAACCAGGTGGATAGGTGATGGTAAAGCAGTGGATGTGGTCTGTCTTGACTTCAGTAAAGCATTCGACACCGTCTCCCACAGTATCCTCGCTGCTAAACTGAGGAAGTGTGGCCTGGATGATAGGGTAGTGAGGTGGATCATGAACTGGCTGAAGGAGAGAAGCCAGAGAGTTGTGGTCAATGGGACAGAGTCGTGTTGGATGTCTGTACCTAGTGGAGTTCCTCAGGGATCAGTACTGGGACCCGTACTGTTTAATATATTCATCAACGACTTGGATGAGGGAATAGAATGCACT
>VXBJ01002093.1:54659-111132 GCA_013400055.1 Nycticryphes semicollaris | reverse complement strand
CCCAGAGAGGTTGTGGAGTCTCCTTCTCTGGAGACATTGAAAACCTGCCTGGACACGTTCCTGTGTGACCTGCTCTGGGTGTTCCAGCTCTGGCAGGGGGATTGGACTAGATGATCTTTCAAGGTCCCTTCCAATCCCTGAGATTCTGTGTGATTCTGTGTGAAAACTCCCACAACAGAATAAATTAGAAAGATGAGGGAGTACAAATGTAATATATTTAATAATTCCAATGCTCACTTTCCTCCTTGCTTCCTTCTTTGATTTCTTTTCCTGCTTAGTTTAGGCAATGGCATAGGACACTTTTGTACTCATCTAAGCAAATTGGTGTGTTTTTCTGTTGCCCATTCTGGTTTGGGAATCTCCATAGATTCTTTCTATTCCCCTGTCTGTGTTGTGTTTGTGTTTTTTCTCCTCTCTTTCTGGCCATACACAGAACTTGCTGTACCTGTATCGATATTAACTACTTCATTATCATTACGTTTATGTAAGAACTTCAATGTTGTGGTTTCTGTTTTCAAATGGCAGGAAATAAAGCAAAAGGTTAAAAGATTTGGCCTAAATAACAGCGTATCTGATCTCAGAGATCTGTTTGTTGTCACCAAAACATACCTGCTGGTGCGTTTCCAGTTAGCCACGTGGCCTTGGGGCCACAAGAGTGACTGCACATAGAAAGGAGATGCAGCTCATGGTACAGATACCGTGGATGGAAAATAGACTCACCACAGTCTTGGTGTATGGGAAATGAGCAACACTGGTCTGGTTTTCATATGGCCTGGGCATGGACTCTGTAACTCCAGATAGATTTGATAGGAAGCCAAAGGCTGGCCTGTCAGTTACCAGTTTTAGGTGGTGTCACCTCAACTTGTCATTTGTCTTGCTCCTGCTAAAAGCATTAGCGATTCCTTCCCTTTGTAGATGATATTTGAAGACGTCATTTTTTTTTCAAAGTGAGGAAATGGCAGAGCCCCTGTAGTTGATGAAGTCCATGGCTAAAGACCCAGAGGACAGAGTGATGGACTGAGGAGCTTAAAAATAATTTGTCTCATCAAGAGCATCCTAAACATGCCCTTTTGTAGTTCCTGTTTTATTATGTACTTGTGAGAGGGAAGATGGTCCATAAGTAGGTTTAATCTGTGTTATTCATGAAAAAGCATGCAAGGAAATTTTTGGCTTCTTAAAATCCTTGCTCACGCTCTTAGGATCTTCAGGAAGTTTATTTATTCAGAGCAGCATCAAGTCTGAATGAAATACAAAAGTAAGATGGAAAACTCACAGTATCTTAGTGTGCAGCTTTTTCATGGTTCGCTTTCCTCCTTTGCCTTTTACTTGAGGGCAGAACTAGGGTAGAGAAATAATTTTTGTTCGCTTCTCAAAGGTTACAGTAATAAAGAAACTCTTGTTAACATCAGAGTATATGGCAGGCAGGAGTTTTCACAGTCTGGCATTGTTTATTTTACCAGCAATTTGGAACCTTCTGCACTCTTAAAATATTGGCAAGAAAATATTTAACTGTTAACTCTTCTGTGGCTTGCGTGTGTTTGAAGCCCTGGGGAGGAGGAGTACTTGGGGAAATCGGGTTTTTCTCAGCTTATGATTGAAACCAGAAGGTGCAGAATATTGGGAGAAGGTGAAAGCAGTGTGGCTTCAAATTAGAATTTTACCCGAATGTAGAGCTGATGGGAGAATGTCAAACAGGTCATGTATGAACAGGGCTGTACGAGGAAATAGCAGGAAGTCTGATGGAAAAAGCACAACTAAGCCAGTCTGCTGGGCACTGCAAAGGAAATTTAAAGGCAGATATAACTGCTGGAGAGGGTACAGCAGAAGAAATGATTATGAAATCATTTTGTTGATAAAAGGAACTGGTGGAGAGGGGACAGCAGAGGACCACAAAGATGATGAGGGGCCTGGAGCATCTCTGTTATGAGGAAAGGCTGAGGGACGTGGGTCTTTTTAGTCTGGAGAAGAGAAGGCTGAGGGTGGATGTGATCAACACCTAGAAATACTGAAAGGGTGGGTGTCAGGAGGATGGGGCCAGGCTTTTTGCAGTGGTGCCCAGGGACAGGACAAGAGGTCACAAGAAGCACAAACTGGAACATGGGAAGCTCCATCTGAACATGAGGAGGAACTTGTTTCCTGTGAAGGTGGCAGAGCCCTGGCAGAGGCTGCCCAGAGAGGTGGTGGAGTCTCTGTCTCTGGAGACATTGAAACCCACCTGTACACGTTCCTGTGGGACCTGCTGTGGGTGACCCTGCTGTGGCAGAGGGTTGGACTGGATGATCTCCAGAGGTCCCTTCCAGCCCCACTGTGAATATTTGCCTCAGTCACTGGATGTGGGTTGTAGGAGGACTAGATTTTCGCATAGAGGGTTTGGCTTCTTAATTGTTTACAGATTGTATGGGCTCCTGCAGTTGTCACTCCATTTTGACAGGAAATAAACTTCTCTTTTTTGTGAAGAGTTTTGTAGGGGAGGAGATGTGGCTTGCCTTTTTGGAGAGGAGATGGGTGACTTGCTGTTCCTATCCAATAGAAACTTGTTCTGGTCCCAAATTCTTGGAGGAAAAACGTCTTTTTATTATGTTCTCCCCTAGGGCAGGATGATCTGTTTGGTACTAGCAGGATAGTTCTTGCTCTTATATCTACATAAAATGTAGCCTTTTCTAAAGTTACTAAAGGTAGCAAATTTTTTAAATTGCAATAGTGAATTTCAGGTGAAGTTCCTACCAAGCCAGCAAATGACCTGGTGGCTGCATCCAGGATGATCTCCTGAGCTTTGTCTGTCTCACTGCAGACCAGGGCAGGCAGGGACACATGGACAGAAGAGATACCAGTTGTTATCTGCAGAGATATCAAAAACTGAATTAAACAAACCTACTCAGAAGTCACTTTTCTAATGGCAGATGAAGATCCAGTGTAATATTGCCAACAATGGCCACAGATACTTGGGAAAAAGTATAAGAAACAGAACTGTGTATTGGTGTTTCTCCTCTTGACGTTCACTACCAAGTACCAGGAGGGTCACACAGGGACCATCAGCCTCAGTCTCTGCTAACAAGTTACAAACCCATAGATGCTCCAGGCTGGAAGAATGGCTGGAGCTGCCTGGCAGAAAAGGACCTGGGAGTGTTGGTCAGCTGTTGGCTGAACATGAGCCAGCAGAGTGCCCAGGTGGCCAAGAAGGCCACCAGCATCTTGGCCTGGGTCAGGAGCAGTGTGGCCAGCAGGACTGGGGCAGTGACCGTCCCCTGGGACTGGGCACTGGTGAGGGCCCTCCTGGAGGGCTGTGTCCAGTTTTGGGTGCCTCATGAGAGGAAAGGCCTCAAGGGGCTGGAGAGTGTCCAGAGAAGGGCAACAGAGCTGGTGAGGGGTCTGGAGCACAAGTCTTGTGAGGAGAGGCTGAGGGAGCTGGGGGTGTTCAGCCTGGAGAAAAGGAGCCTGAGGGGAGACCTTCTGTCTCTCTCCAGCTCCCTGAAAGGAGGGTGTAGCCAGGGGGGGTTGGTCTCTTCTCCCAAGGAACAGGCGATGGGACAAGAGGAAATGGCCTCAAGTTGCCCCAGGGGAGGTTCAGATTGGAGATGAGGAAAAACCTTTACCTAGAAAGGGTTCCGAAGCCTTGGAATGGGCTGCCCAGGGAAGGGGTTGAGGCACCATCCCTGGAGGGATTTAAAAGCCAGGTTGTCACAGTGCTGTGGGACATGGGTTAGTGATAAGTTTTATGAGAGTTAGGTTGATGGTTTGACTCGATGATCGTAAAGCCTCCAACCTGGAGAATTCTATGAGTCTATGATCAAATTCTCTGGGAATGTGTTGTCCCTTGCATAGTTTATGCTCTTTAGTGTCCTGCAGCAATAACTTCTGCCACTTTAATTGTGCTATGTGAGAAAGAACTTTTATTTTAAAGCATTATTCGGTCATTTCATCAGTTTCTTTTCTACATCATTTTTATGAGAAACAGGGAATTACTGTTCATTCATTACTATTCATTACCTGCCCAATACCACTCGTGATTTTACCTCTCCATCACCTTGTTTTGTCCTGAATATAACTAGTGTTTCCTCATATGCCTGATCACCTTGGTCTTTTCTGTGTGTTTTCTATTTCTTTTAGATCTGTTTTGAGATGAAAAGGTAATAAATCAACGCAGAATTTTATATGTGGGCACACTGTGGATTTATGGCAGATACGGTTCCTCTTTTATTCTGTGATCCTTTCATAATAATTCCTAAACTTTTTTTTTTCTTCACTATTGAATTGTTGAATTTTTTTTCTGAGATATCTTCACAAGATCTCTTTGAGATCCATTTCTGGAATTGTAGCTTCTGAACCTGTGCACATTGTTATAGAATTATTTTTTTTAACACCTACTACTTGTACCTTTGTCAGCATCGAGTATTACTGAATGTAATTTTCTGTGATAGTTATTTTAATTTATTACTGTGTTTTCTACTGATTTCTACTTACCTGGTTTGGCTGAAATACTTTTCAGAACGGATGCCAGCTTTCACAGCTCTGCAGCCCTATTAAGTGTTATTTGATACATTTCATTTAGTTTAGTACTTTATGATTCCAGGGATTTTGTTGCTCTGGACTTTTATTAAGTTATTTTCAGCGGGTTTTTTTATGGGCAGATCCTGTCACAGAGCACATGATGGACTCTCAGAATCCTGAGTGCCATGAGAAGGTGTCCCAGGCACAAATACAGGTCAGGCAGAGAATGGCTGGAGAGCAGCCCTGAGGAGAAGGACTTGGGAGTGTTCGTGGATGAGAAGGTCAGCATGAGCCAGCAGTACAGGCTGGCAGCCCAGAAAGCCAACCCCATCCTGGGCTGCATCAAAAGAAGCATGGCCAGCAGGTCATGGGAGGTGATTCTACCCCTCTGCTCTGCTCTGGTGAGACCCCACCAGGAGTAATGTGTCCAGCTCTGGAGTCCTTCAGCATAGAAAGGACATGGACCTGTTGGAATGAGTCCACCGGATGGTCACAAAGATGCTCAGAGGGTTGGAGCACCTCTGTTATAAAGATAGGCTGAGAGAGCTGGGATTGTTCTGCCTGGAGAAGAGAAGGCTCCAGGAATACCTTACAGCAGCCTTCCAGTACCTGAAAGGAGCTACAGGAGAGATGAGGAGGGACTCTTTGTCAGGGAGGGGAGCCACAGGATGAGGGGGAAGGGTTTTAAACTGAGGGAGGGGAGATGGAGATGAGATCTCAGGAAGAACTTCTTTGGTGTGAGGGTGGTGAGAGCCTGGCCCAGGTTGCCCAGAGAAGCTGTGGCTGCCCCATCCCTGGAGGGGTTCAAGGCCAGGTTGGAGGGGGCTTGGAGCAACCTGGTGTGGTGGGAGGTGTCCCTGCCCAGGGCAGGGGGTTGGAACTTAATGATCTTTGAGGTCTTTTCCAACTGTAACCATTCTATGATTCTAAGGTGGTGGAGCAATGTGTATTTCCTGTCTCATCCAGTGAAGAAACTGGGCCACCAGGTGAAACTCTCAGGGAGCCACCAGCTTGTGGTTCTCCTCATGGGAAGGAAACCTAGGTTCCTTTTGCTGAAGCACGGTGTGGATGCAGAGAATTTACTGGACAAGTTGCTTGACATAGATATGTTTTGAAGATTACTATATAAACACTTATCAAGGGTTGAGAGTAGCCCTGAGGTTGGATGGGAGAACACTTGGAGGAAGTGTATATCAGCTTCTGGTCTTTTTACTTTTGTCAGTGTCTGGCTGCTGTTGAAGGCAAGATCCCGTGTTAGGTGGAGCCTTGCTCTGACCCAGTAGAGTGTTTCTTGTGTGGGACTCTTTCCGAGGTTTGCCTCAGTAAAGAGATAGAGTTTTAAAAGATCTCTGCAAGTACTCGTGGTGAATGTTTACATTAATTGATTTACTTTCACCACTGTCTTCTCCAAGTGCCTCTTTTAAACTTGGTCATGTAACTTCCTGTCAGTTTATCAGACTGAATTCTTGATTCTGGTGTGTTCAGAAACATGTTCATTGTCAGTTTTAGGCTTTTAGCAAGTAGGTTTTTAAGAGGCATTGCAGGAAAATCCCTCTATGGCTGCTCACCCTCACAGAGAACCAGCAGAGCCAGGCAGTGATTTCACCTCTTCTTCCCCACCTTCCTCTTGAGAAGCTGTCAGTGAGCTCTGCCAGCCACCTCCTACAGAGATGAAGGAATTCAGAATAAAACCCCATATATTGAACACAGTTAATACTGTACGACGATCTGCTCTGCATCTTTAGCTGTGACCGTGGCAGAGTTTCCCAGTCAACAGGCTGCAAGACCTTTCCCTGGTTCTGGGCAGCTGAGGGTGACACCTGGTTATGCTGAAATACATAGGTAATGTTGTATAACTTGCTTTTCTGTGTCTGCTTGACATAAATGTGCTGTAAGGAGTGTTATTGATGACTGTGCAGTTGTTAGGAAGGGAGCAGAGCAGGCAAAAGTCTTTCTCCATTAACATGTTGCTTTTATGGACTTAAGATTTTGGCAGGAACTGGTTCTGATACAATCAGACCTTTAGCTTTTGCCTGGGTTAATGCAGTGTGGAAGCAGGTTATCACTGAACATTGAAGAAGGCTTTAAAGACTGTATTCTCTCAAGTTAATTATGTACTGAGCTGCATTACAAAATCACTTACTTTTAATTAGAAAATCAGAGAATTTATCAGAAAAGTTAATATTTTAAAGTATATGGGAACTCACAGCTGTAGCTAATTACAAACCAGTAAGCTCCTTTGCAGACAAAGTAACAGAGTGGTTAATAAAAGACTTAAAAAATGAAGATTGGAAAAATAGTTTCTGCAATGTCTTTGTCATTTCACAACTATGTTAAGGTGCCTGAAGGAACTGGCCTTTTTGGCCACTTGTTACAGAGATATTTTTAATCTGGTTTATTAATTTAATCTTTTTGATCCTAGCTACAGTCTCAGTCATTTTCAAAATTACTGTCCTAGAAGTAATAGTTAGGTTATTGGAGGAAATAAAAGGGCTGTATGCAGGTTTTCCAGTTTAATGGCATGTGTGTTTATTAAAAGGGCAGCAAACACTTAAAAAGCCCACATATAACTCTATGTGGTTATATAGTATTTATAACTAATGTAAACTACATATTCTAAGTTATTCTTTCCAAATGCAATTGAGAGAAGGTGCGTAAAAAAGCCTAAATGTTTGAGGAGTGACCTTTTTTTTCACCCTGACAGGTTAGTCCTGTATCTCCTTTGGGAAGTTCTGCCAGTGTGGGATGCCCCAGCCTTCATGAGTCCCTGGGACCAGGCCGATGGTTGCTCATGGCTGACATGAGTCCCCAGAGCGGGCTCACTCACAGCGACACGTGTGTGTCAGCGACACCTGCCTAACTTGTTTTGCACAAGAGATAGATTAATTTTTACTGTATGGGCCTAAACCACTGCTTTGCTGTTACGACTGTGACCACTGGAGGAGCGTGCTGGTGATGCAGCGCGTCAGCACACTCGGTGTAAACCTGCCCTTAACGAGCCTGACCTGGGCTTGGGGAGATGACTGTGCTCATAGATCGACTGGGTACAGGTAGAGGAGCAAACGCATTTGACCAACGAGGCTTTTTATTCTAGCAGGAACAGTATAATGAGAATGAGGGGGTGGAAACTTAAGCCACAAAATCCAAATATGAAATGAGATACACATGTTTGACTGTGAGAGTGATGTGCTTTAGCCAAACACAACTTACTGAGCTTAAGTACAGAAGGAACCCAGGGAAATGTAATGGTCTGTGATATGCAGAGGGTCAGATTCTATGATCTAATCATTTCTTCTGGCTGAAATCTCTTCATAAAAAAATCTACTTCAACCATAATTTATAGCCAAAAGAGAGGAATTGCCGCATGGAACTCAATGACTAGCGCTTGTGCAAGGTGCTGTTGAAAGTGTCCCTTCTGGCTTTATAGTCTATGGATGGATTAATGTGTTCAAGTAGCTTAAGGGTGCAACACATGCTGGCAAAAGCCCTAACAGAAAGAAACTCCAGTTAAAAGTGCTTCCAAATAGTGCAGCCCACGGACACCACAGCACCTTCCCCAGTCCATGTGCCCTGAGACTCCCGTGCAGCGTAACCCCCAGCGAGGTGAGTGGGGAGGAGAATGGATTCGTTACAAAAGAATGCTCTCGATCCAACAAAAGACATCAATACAGACTAATCCTGTAACAGCTTTCACTTTAAAAGCTGTGCCCCTATGTAAGATGTTTTCATACATGGCCAGCATAGACAATAAAACAGTGTGCTCTTAACTTTCCTAGAAATTTTGGTAGAATAGAAAACTGGAACTGAGATTAACCTGGTCTGGTGGGAGGTGTCCCTGCCCAGGGTAGGGGGTCGGAACTAGATGGTCCTTAAGGTCCCTTCCAACCCAAATTAATACATGATTCTATGATCTGGTATTGTAAATTGTCTGATAGAGCAGTAGGCCTCACCAGGGGGCAGTTGAATGGTGCATACTGGTGCATCGAGGCTGAAGATGAGGTTTCTGCAATTAAATAATCCAAATGCAGAGGTGGAACGCTGTGGTTTTCTTGCAGGCAAAATGTGGGATCATGGGTTGTTTCAATGAAAAGTAGCGACACGGTAGGAAGGTACATTGGCTCTAGAGTTCCCTTTTTTAAAAGGTCTTGTCAATATAAGTGGTGTACCTAAGTGTATTCTGTGTTTTGAGCTAAGATGGCTCTGTGTGTCACTTCAGGCGATGGGATATACATTTCTTCTGGAGACAGCTCTGCAATGGGTTGTTCTAAAGAAGGCAAAGAAGCTAAGTCCCTAGAAGATCTCCAGATGTTACTGATTTTTTTCTCATTATTAGCATTTACTCACTTGGAATTGTCTGGCAGTTTTTCTCCTTAGTAACAAACTGTGGAAGAGGCAGCAGAATCTTGACCAAGCAGGTCATGAAACTTGCCAGTGGTAAGAACATGTACAAGCTTAAAAAGAGGAAGCACCAAACGCTGCTTTGGATTTACTCATTTTTCTTGTGTTAGAAAGGACTTTCTTCCTACAGTGTTTGTACTTAACCAGTGCTGGTTGTATTCTTCAGAAACTGCAATATTCCTTTAAATCTAATTTTATTGCCTAAGATACTGCTCCATCCCCGAAGTCATATTTTACATTTTAAACTGTTTGTCTTTTAAGATGTATTTATTGCCCTGTTTGTTTAACTTGGTTATCTCCTTCATCAATCTATTTCTTGCTAACTTAAAGCTGCTGCTCTTTGTTTTTAGTGTAGAAAGCTGCTTCCCTAGGGATGTATAGTCCAGGACCTGTCTCTGTAATGGGACTGTTTGTTTTCTTTGCCCCTTGCAGTTGCCTGCTGTAACATTTGTAGTATGTGTTAAGTAATCCTTGAGGTAACATTTTTATTATGTCATAAAAAGTGCGTGGCAAATATATAATAACTCATGGAATTTGTTTGTTTAAAATGGAAGGATAATTTATTGAGTGTGTTACATGAGACCTGCTCCCCCTTATTAGAGCTGTAGAAGTGCAGCTTATTTAGAAGTATGTTCTATTGAGAAAAACCACAATCTCTGACATGCACTGAAAGTTTGAGCATGGTTGGGTAGAAATGACATCATAGTTTATGTACTCAATAAAAATTTAATTAAGTCATTACAGAAGTTGCAGTCATCATTTAACCCTCTGATTTCTTATGTTGAGTTCTTTTTTTAAACATTTAGTAATAGCCAGTCTCCAAATCTTGATAGCCTATAAAATATCTGCATGAATTTTTAATAGTTTATATTAGTGGAAAAATATGAGTAACTGACATAAAAGGAATTTTCCTTGTGTTTGCACTCTGTGTGTTTCTATAAAAATCAACAGATGAGAAAAGATAGTGCTTTCATGGAAGAATATTTAAGCTGGAGATTTGCTGGCCTGGCAAAGCCTAATTCATGTCATGACAGAAAAGCTGTTGTATAATTAGAATAAAAAAGAGCACGTACTCTTCGGGATACTAAGAGGCGTTTAGAACTCGTGGTTTGCACTGCCGTAAGTATTAAGATTTGAGGTACATGACATTTCACAGCTTTCCATCGGCCTCGAGACGAGCTGCACATCAGAGACAGCCCTGCTGAGTCCCCGGAGGAACTGGGGGCCTGCCCCCTGTTCCTGCGTTTACTCTCTTTTTTGTAAATCCTGTCTCCACGGTGCAGTCTCTTCACCAGCGCTCTGCTGGTGTGCAGGGAGAGGGAGAGGTATCCCCATCACTGACACTGAGGTTCTGTGGGAGATACGTAAAGAAGTGCTTGGGGTCTCAGATCTCTCATCAGAGTCAGTCCGAAGCAGCAGCTTCACCAGTTGAAGTGGAGCTTAGCCCTCAGGAGAAGAACTGGTTATGAAATCATTTTATTGATAAAAATAAAAAGTACAGGCCAGAGGAAGTGCTGGAGAGGGTACAGCAGAGGACCACAAAGATGATGAGGGGCCTGGAGCATCTCTCTGATGAGGAAAGGCTGAAGGACTTGGGTCTTTTCAGTCTGGAGAAGAGAGGGGGGATGTGATCAACACCTAGAAATGCTGAAAGGGTGGGTGTCAGGAGGATGGGGCCAGGCTTTTTTCGGTGCTGCCCAGTGTCAGGAAAAGAGGGAATGGGCACAAACTGGAACATGGGAAGTTCTATCTAAACATGAGGAGGAACTTGTTTCCTGTGAGGGTGTCAGAGCCCTGGCAGAGGCTGCCCAGAGAGGTGGTGGAGTCTCTGTCTCTGGAGAAATTCAAACCCCACCTGGACACGTTCCTGTGGGACCTGCTGTGGGTGACCCTGCTCTGGCAGGGGGTTGGACTGGATGATCTCCAGAGGTCCTTTCCAGCCCCACAGCATTCTATGATTCTGTCAATGGGCAGTTTGTGTGAGGGAGATGCTCACAAGGAGTTTCAGCCATCTCTTCTGGTTCCCTATCAGCCTTGCCTGGGTCAGTTTTGGAAGCCGAGAAGTGCCTTAGGCCAAACCAGCAAATATTTAAGCAGCTGTTAAATTTAGTTAAAAGTCACCTCAGGGCTCAGACTGAGTCACTCTTAGAGTAGTGGGGGAAGTAGCTGGGTCATCACAAATGCGGAAAGAAACTTAGTCATAGTCAAAAACTATTAAAGTCTGAGCTTCTGAGCTCAGAGATCAGCTTCTGAGATGCTGTAGAGACAGCATTGATGCAATTCCTGCATGAGAGAGTCAACAGTGACAAGTATGGAAGGAGCAGCGGGAGCCACGGTGCCTCTGCCTAAATACTTTAACAGCACGTCCCCCTCTGGACTCTGTGCTTCAAAAAAAAATGTTGAAAACCCTCCAAATTTTTAAAAGACCTGTGTGAATGAAGCCAGGGCTGGAAAACCTGCTTAACAGTTTAAAGAGTCATCTTCGTTACCCTGACCTGTGCTGCCGCTGACAGGATGGCCCTGCCATTGCTCTTTCCTCAGTGGCGTGGTTTCTCTGCCCTTGTAGCCATACATCAACGCTGGGGATTTTTCTGTATTTTCTGAGTAACACTGACTTTGGTTTATTCACAGAATTAAGGAGCTGTACTGCATGTTCTGTATCGTTCTGAAATGTTTGACTGCCCCAACATCGTTACTTTCAGCCAGATCCTCACCTGTGTGGGCCAGGGCGCTGCTGCTTCTTTGCCTGCTCACACTCAAACTGCTATTGTTTTCTCACTGCTGCCTCTTTTAGAACCTTTATAGATGGTTCTCTGCTTTATTTTTCAGATTAATTCCATTGCTCTAAAGGAAGACTTGAAAAGTATGGTAGAAAATTTCTATGCAGCTCTATTTGGATACGATGAGGTAAGAAGGATGTTTTCACAGAATCACAGAATGCTGTGGGGCTGGGAGGGACCTCTGGAGATCATCCAGTCCAACCCCATCCCAGAGCAGGGTCACCCACAGCAGGTCCCACAGGAACGTGTCCAGGGAGATTCTGAATGTCTCCGGAGAAGGAGACTCCACCACCTCTCCGGGCAGCCTGTTCCAGGGCTCTGCCACCCTCACAGGAAACAAGTTCCTCCTCATGTTCGATGGAACTTCTTATGTTCAAGTTTGTGCTTCTTGTGACCTCTTTTCCTGTCCCTGGGCAGCACCGAAAAAAGCCTGGCCCCATCCTCCTGACACCCACCCTTTCAGTATTTCTAGGTGTTGATCAGATCCCCCCTCAGCCTTCTCTTCTCCAGACTGGAAAGACCCAAGTCCCTCCAGCCTTTCCTCATGAGAGAGATGCTTCAGGCCCCTCATCATCTTTGTGACCCTCTGCTGTCCCCTCTCCAGCAGTTCCCTGTCCTTCCTGAACTGGGGAGCCCATTTCAGAGAATGTGCAAGAGCAAACAGACCATGTAATTAATGAACACAGAATAACCCAAATGGGTAAAATATTTCCAGTACGCATCTTTGGAGAAATATTATGGAAGGAGACTTCTTAGTTATTGTGATCATCTTATGCCTTGAATTAAAGTGCTTTTAAGAAAAAAAGAAAACGTAGAGCATATTGAATTAAACCATGGGATGTGGATGGAGGGACCTTCTTTGTACTGCTTCAACAGCACTGACTGTCAATAAATCATTTCTTCCCTCTGAATCCCATTGAACTCAGCTCTGCTTTGAAATCAGTGTATCTATAAGGAGTCTGTGTGACAGGGTATTTATGGGAAGTGTCTAATATTATGGGGAGGCAGAAGCACCGCTGTGTGCAAGCATCTGCAGGACTTCCAAGAAGAAAATACATCCTCTCTTTTTAGTAGTTTTTGTTTTGGTTTTTTTTGCTCTAGTGGATGTTACTGTGCTTATTCACCTAGTGATACCCTTTTTTGCATGGTGATTTGCCTTATTAAATATCCTGTAAATGTAATCTTCATAGAGTTGTGGATGGTGTTACTCATGCAAGTCTTTAGTTTTAAGCACAGCCAGGATGTGTCTGCCTGGGACTGTTTTTTCTTCTCTCTTTTTGTTGATACTCTTTCTGGAAACAAAATGTCAATTTAAATTTAAGACAAATGTTGACCTTTTTTATTTTTAACTGAATATTTTTAAGTCCTCTCTTGCTGTTGGCAAATGTGTCAGCAGAAGACGGGAGTTATGTGGTGATAACCCCCACATAATCTGCAGAGACAGTACAAGTGGGAGAGAACTTAAAACAAAAAGCACCCATGGATGTGATTCTTGTATAAGCCAAATTTAATATTAAACTGGAAAAATCTAGGTAGTTCTTGATGACGAGGAGTCCTCTCTTTCTCGTTTAGAATGAGAAATAGAAAAGCAAAGCAAAATAGCAAGGTCCTGACTCCATTGCTGCAACATGGTATTAAATATCCTTCGGTTTTAGTTTTCCAAGTGCCACAGGCTCCACACAATTCTGTGTTGTCTTCTCTGCAAGGCCAAAATTTCTGTGGTAAAGCTTTCATATCATAGAAATGCAATTATTGGCTCCTACATTAGGAATACACTAACACAGTTTTTTTCCAAATTAACTTGTCGGTGTATTTGTTAGAGGCTGCTCTGTGAATCGATGAGGCCAGGGTTGTTTTTCCATTCTGGGAGAAAGAGCGATGTTGATGCCTTTTCTTATGTGCCCTCCGTGGCAGCTGTGGGCTTTGAGCCAGCTCATATTGCCGGCTGCTGCGCAGAGTCACCTGCTTGCCCCCTCTTCAGACCCCTTTCCTCTTCTGTTCCTCCTTTAGGGAATCTTGTCTGACGATCATGTTCTGGCAGCAGCTCTTTGGAGAAACCTTTTTAACAGGAACTGTGAGGACCCTCGGCATCTGGAATTACTGGTGGAGTACGTGCGCAAACAGGTGGGGTACAGCTCGTGGGGGGACTCCACTTCGTTCTCTTGTTCAGAATATTAAATAGTTATTACTTCCATTGAGCTGGAAGTGTAGCTCAATTCCCTCAGTTCTCCTCATAAATATAACTGATTTTTATATTCAGTGTTAAAAACTGGCTGATACTTATAGCAGTTTGATGAAACATGACTGCAGAGAAGTTAATGGAATATTGAAAGCAATTCTGCTCATCTTCTTCTGGACCTGTGATATGGAGGGGCTTGACAAAATGTGTCAGAAATGGGCTACAACTGGTTGCAGAGCTATAATTGGTGTTGTGGAGTATGTGATTTGGGACAGTTTGCTGCCCAGTGGGGAATTTGTTGCATTTCTGTATATTCAAGTGAAGGACAGGGCAGGAGGCATTAGCAGCTGGCGAGGAAGCAGTGATCACACCGATAAACATGACGCGATGGGGAAGAACAGGCACAGCTTCTGCGAGGGCAGGTCATTCCTATAGACAGCTCTGAGATGGTGCAATTGAAAAAAAGTCCCAGCTTTACGTATATATTGATGAGCTTGAAAGTGTCTGCTACCACACAGGAAGTAAGACCTTGAGATTATAACTGTGTTATCAAAATGTCAGCTCAGCACTCTGTAGTGTTTTAAAAAAGTGAAACAAATGCCCAGAACTACTAAGGAAGGAACAGAGAATAAAATGGTGTTGTCATGCCGCTTTTTAAATCCACGGTGCCTTTGTGATCTTGAACAATGTGTATGGTTTGGGTTCTGACCTTCAAAAAAGATTAAAACCAAACTTAGGAAGGCTCAGAGAAGAGCCGGAAGGGTGACACCAAACAGCTCTTTTATGAGCAATGAGTAGGATCCCCTGCCTGAAAAACAGCTGAGAAAAGCTACAAGACAGCTCTGGGAAATCTTGAAGGTGTATGAGAGGTGAGCAAGGAACAACTGTTCACTGATAGAAGAACACGGGGACATAGTGTTCCACAGGCTGTTTGGGATGCTACAATTGCACACCTGGGTCCCGAAGCCACTGGTGAGTTTTATGGAAGAGATTTCTGTCCAGGGCTATTAAATCCACAACCACTACTTCATACTCAAAATCCCGAACTAGCAAATTTTGAGAAGGAGGGGAAAAAAAAACAAGGCAAATAACACTATATGCATGTATTGTACTTAACTCCTCCTGGGGATCTCCTGTTGATAACTGTCAGAAACAGGATCCTGTGCTTGGGTGGCTCTTTGGTCTGATCTTCTCTGGCCACTGGTGAATTCTCTCCTCTGTTGAGGAACTCCTTGTCAAATTACCTTTTATTCGCAGTGAACATTGTGTATGAGGTCTTTCCCACAATTTCTTGCTGATCCTGTCTTTAACAGGTGCTATTAGCAGATACCAGAGGAGAATATATTAACAGGGCAAGCATGTGTACTATTTCCCCAGTCAATAGTCCTGGCAATCTTTGTTCACAGACTTCCTGAGCAAGAAGTGGTGGGCTTTCTGTTTTACTGACCCTTGGTGGACCTTCTCCATCTTTTCTTCCTCTTCCCCAATTTCATTTGATCCCAAGTATTTCTTGTATTGCAGGAATGAGTGTTCATTCCAAGTTCATCTCCTGCAGCTTATGTGATTTTATATTACAAATCTCAGATGCTCCCTGCTGGTCAGGCTGGGGTTTTTTTTGATAGTGAAAAGCCTCGGCCTGTGTGAAACCACTTTGATGAGGGTCCTTGGTGTGGATGATGGTACTAAGGTGTGTCATCTGAATTAGCTGCCAGGAAGATAAAGTGACTCATGTTAGCTTTGCATGGCTTTTCTTTGTCCTGTTGCCAAACTTTCAGAGGAAGCCTTAGCTAAGGTGGTAGTGGAAGACCTTACACAGGTAACTCCAGTGCATCTGCAGATACTTATCTCCCAGTCTTCCCATGATGCTTGAGGAGCCTTCAATTACCTTTTTAGGTCCACCTCACACAAATGGCAAAGTATGCTAAAATCTCCACGTTCTGCTTGCTTTCTGGCTTGTAAAGCTCTTGAGGAGCTTGAATGGGTGGTGGGACCTTTTGCACTAGCTCTTGAGGAACCTGAATGGGCGATGGGACCACTTGCACTAATGTCCTGTCCTTGCAGGTGCAGCACCTGGATGCGCTGAGCGGGGACGACCTGCTGCTGACGGGTGAGGTGAGCTGGCGGCCGCTGGTGGAGAATGATGCCCGCAGCATCCTCAAGCCCCGCTCTCCTGTGTACAATGACGAAGGACTCTGAGGGCGCCAGCACCTGACATCTCCATCAGTCTGTCAGATCAGCCTGGAGAGTGTGCCTGGAACTGAACTGGGCTGAGACTGTGGGGTCAGGAAGGAAAAATCTGCTGTTGAAAAGGAAATATTTAATTAGATAATCCTGTCCATGATGACTCAGTAGCAAATTGGACAGCCATACTCTTCTGAATATTCACCTGCAAAATAAACACTAGTTGGTTTGAGAACCTCTGTCCTTTTTATGGCACTGAGTGGTCCTCGCAGACAAACTGAAAGACCTGCCTTCTGTCTCTAGGAAACCAGATGTTTCACCGTGACTTAGGGTTGTCCCATGGAGACATTTCTGTGCTTTGCCTTGTTTGGAGCTGCTGCGTGGAGACACAGTGGCATCCTCTGCTCACTGGATGGTTGTGAATGCACAGCAGAGCTTTGCATATTCAATGTTAATGTATTTTAACAGCCTGTTATCAAGATGGAATGATCCATTTTTGCTTTAGTAGAGTTAAGAATTGCTTTAACAGAAGGGTTTTCTGTGAAAACTCTTTTTAGGAACTCTCTGCTCTGTTGCTCTCTTTCTCGGTGGGAAGGACCGTGCTGTCCCCACAGCAGTGGTCCAGGGGTGTTTAACCAGACCTGCCATCCCTGCTGGAAGGGAAGCTGTCTAGGGCTGTGCTGGAGATGATGCCAAGGCAGTGATTAGGGGAGCAGGAGCTCCGCTGATGAGGTCAGCAGAGGCCGAGGTGCCCTGTGTGGGTGGATGGTTCAGCAGCTGTTTCCAGGTCAGTGGCAAAAACAGTTTTCATTTCTCTTCTGTCTAAAATCCTAGTCCATAATAAACGTCACTCTGGGTACCATCGCCGTGTGCGTGTTTTCTGTGCCACGCGCTTTTGATAAGAGTAGCAGGATATATTCCTGATAAAACCATTAAACAGAAGTTGAAGGTGATAATCCTTAATTTGTGAAATTAATCCTTAATTGGTGACTCCTTGATCTGGTGAAAGTGTGACAGTGCCCACCTGTGACTGTTCTTCCGTCTGAAGTGGCTTTTTTCCTGTTGTGTGTTTTTTAGGGGAATATTTGACATCCCTTCTCTGTGTGAAGAGCAGTGGGATGCAGAATTATGGCTCCTAAACACTGCCTTGCTTTTTCTTTTTGGGTTTTTTTTTTGTTTTGTTTTGTTTTTTTAAATCTTCTCTTAGGGAGCCTTCTGTGGATAAAAAAAGCATTTTGTTATTTTTTTGCCGAGGTGAATTTCCTCAGTTTAACTTGTTATAAAATGAGTCATGTAAAGAAACCCTCAATGTGTGAGGTGTATCCCCTCTCTATGAAAACATTACAGACCAAACAACTTGCTTGCAGTTTATTTAAGATGCTTTTGTTGAAAGCTGAGCTAAGCAGAGAAACCTCTTATGTGTGAAGTATTATACAGTGTGTGTGAGATAATAACACCTTGTAATTCATTACAGCTGGCTTGTATTTACATAAAAGAAGACTGAGCCGGGTAGGAATTTGCTGATTAATTTATTTTTAATGAGAGTGAAGTATACCAAGTACCAAAATAAACTTTACTTTGTGTATCTTACTGCTCCTGAAATAGGTGGAGAAATTAATGGTAGATATTTTGGCTCAAAGCTACATGCATTAATTCACATACAAAACAGTCATTTAAACTTTAACCCCTTTCCTGCTCTGTAATTTAAACCTGGGCTGGTGGTACCCATGCCATGGGAGCAGGGGGCACTGTCCATCCTGGTGCGGCTGGTTGTGTCGTGTCTGTGGTGCTGATACCATGAAGCCACCAGGATTCCTGGACCATGAGGCTGGAGATGACAGTGCCTTCCATACTCTCAGTACGGGACAGACCCGTTGGCCACAATCAAACCCTTTCCTATATTTATGGGCAGGGGGGCTCCAGAACTCAGGGTGCCAGATTGTGGTCATTGTCATCTGCTGTTGTGCTTTTTATTAATATATGAATAAAGCCCTATAATGGTGGCTCTGCTTCTTCCACAGAACCCCTTCAGCCACCACACTGAGCCAGCAGGACGGGACGGGGAGGGGGTGGCCAGGGGTGTGTGTGGGCCTGTTCAGAGAATAAGGCATAAACTCAATTTATTAAAAGTGTAATGTGTTAGAGAGGTAATATGCATTGAAGGCTACACAGGACAAGAGAAGGCTCTGCTTCTCAGCTGTGAGTTATATGGAGATGGGGTTTGGATGCAGAGTATGACCCCTCTTACTCTTGAGGGTTGCATGTCAATAGGCTAGAAACATGCCTTTGCCAATATGTTATATAAAAAACATCTTTGTGACCAGAATTTAGAGCCCCTGAGAGAGTCTGCGTTTCCAGGAGCAAAAACTGCACCTTGTGAACATTATAGATGCCGTGATCAAGCAGCTGAACGTGATGCCCATCCCCAGTGCAGCAGAAGGAGGGGTTTTGAGCCAAACTTTGTAAAGCCCATCTTGTCCCATTTTTGAGGTTTTGCAGAGGGAACGATTGAAGGTATTTTGCTCATGGGCAGTCATTCGTTTATGCTGCTGGGTTTTTTTGGAACTGGTCTCATGGTGTTGGCTTGAGGACACTCACTGTGTTTTAAGTGAATATATGCTTGTGTGTTTCTTCTGGAAGAAGCTCTGCTGAGTGCTTTATCAGCCAACCCAGCCTCCTGCCTCATATATGGAATTTGAACATCCCTCGTTATTCCAAAGGACTCATTGCCTCAGCTTTCCTAGGTGTCTTAAAATCAAGAGTCATGAGCCTGTAGGAAGCTCTCACTATTTGAGCTCAACCCTGGCTTTCTTGTTTCTCTGAGCAGAAGGGAAAGGCCAACACTCAGTGTCTTCCCTCCCTTCTCTGCTGCTTTCCACCAGTGGGAGAGGAGATGCCCCCACAGGGTCAAACTTGGGAGGTTTCTTGCTTCAGACTGATAATTCTGAGACATGTTGGAGTGAGGGGGGGGTTCATCTCACCGTTCAATGCCTGCTCTGTATTTTAGGTGGTCAAACATTTTTCTACGTCATCTCAGTGTGTTCACATCACCTTTTAGTACTTCTCTCTTAACATTTTTCTCCTGCTTCTTTAAACAGATGAAGTGCTGAGAGCACAGGCATCCTCGATCATCTCCACGTTCCCTGTACTGTCCAGGTGCCCAAGCCCTGTCAAAGTGCAGTTACCACCTCCCAGACATCCAACTCCCATCTTCACCTTCCACAAAGGGAGGTTTGTGGTCACGCTTCTGCTCCACCAAGCCCTGGGTTCAGAACCGCTGCTCCTGACATGGTGGGTGCACTCACCCATGGACCTCTCTCACTTGGCCTTTGGCAAATAAGGTGAGCAGAAACTGGAGATGGGTGTAAGAGCAAATCTGCCCCCCGAGCTTTAAACTGGCTGATTGTGGAGAGGTGAAGAACAGCAAGGTCATGGGAAGGAATAGGGGCTGGTTATGCCAGCGTGGTCCCTGCCGTGTCTGCCACTCTGTGACACCGGTGTGAGGAGCAGTGGGAGCCACACTGTACCCTACAACCCACTTCATCATTTTTCCACACTCCTGCTTTCAAAGCCCTGCAGAGAAAGCCTTCCTTCTTGAATTTCCTTCAGAAATTCAACATAGGCCAAGTGCAGTCTACTTGTAGCATTTCCATGGGACCAGTTTAATCCTGAGCAAGTAGCAAAGGTTCTCTGTGTCCCCAGGATGTGCTCAAGTACTGCTTTGAGTGTTTGGAGGAGTTTAATCCTCTCTACAGTATCTCAAGCAATTCACTGCCCATCTTGAGCTCCAAAGCTGGGCTGAGTGTGCTTTCTTCCAGGTAGTGCTGGGAGTCACAAGTGTTTACCTTAATACCTAGAAATTACAGAGTGCCTTTCTTCTGCTATTGGAGTTGTACCACAACTGTCTGTCATGATGTTCTCCAGCTTCTCGGGCCTCAGCAGAGGTGTTTGGTTGTGGCCTTGGCCTAGCACATGGAGGTGCTGGTGCTGGTGGCACTTAATTTCTTAGTAGACACCCCTCTGTAGAGGCTCCTGCCCTCCCCATCAGCCTCTTCACATCTGCCCCGCTTTGTCTGATTTCTGTTGTCTTTTTGTGTAATAAATGCTAATTGAGGTTTTTTTTTTTTTTTTTTGCTCTTTTCTCCATGAGAAGCTGTGTTAAACCTGTGCCCCCATTTCTTGGGCTGAACGTCAGGCTTGGCTGGGCCCTTGATGTCCTATGGTGAGATTAACACCTCTTCCTGGGTCTGGGTGATGGTACCTCTGCCATTCTGCCGCATGCCTTAGGGACCGATATCCCCATCTTTTGGGCACATTGTGCCTGCACAGCCTGCCCCTCAGCGCTCTCCATCTTTTCCTGCAGGTCTGAGAAGTCAAGGGGAGGGCAAAAGCTTACGCAGGAGCCTAGGAAAGTTGGGAAGGACATGGGAAAGATCCTGAGGCTCGACAGGAGTGAGAGGTAGGCTCTGCTGCTGGGACAGTTGTGCTGTGCTTGTGGAGTACCCACCTCTCTGCCTGCAAAGGGAGTATCGCCTACGGGTACTGCCCCATCCTGTGCTGTGACTGGGCAGTTGTATATTAATAATCTTACGAACCTTTCCAGACTCCTGGTGAGTTCTTTTTTTACTGCTGCCCCTTCTTCAGGTGTTTGGGGCTGTCCTGTGCATCATACATGTGTTCTTCCCAAAGCTGCTGAACATGTTGAGGGAGTACTTGTTTAGCTTGCAGTCATTCAACCTGCTTAGCAGCTTCCTCTGCTCATTTATGGGACAGAAGAGACATTTGAGCCTCATCCTTGTGCTGGGAAAGCAGAGCAGGAGCTCACACAAGCATTGTCTGCTGTTGCCTTTTGCTGGATGCTCCAGATGGGATGTGCTGGGAGCAGCCAGGGAGTTCAGGTCAAGTGGCAACAGATCTGTTTGAGGGCTGGGCCAGACTGGTGTGAACTTGGGTGCAGGAACCAAAAATATCCACTGTCCTGTTCCGATTGTCTCGTGCAGGTGCGTCTGGTTGTGCAGCAGGAGCCTGCAGCCTGTTGCTGAGGCTGGATCTGTTTGGTGTTGGTGTGTTCCTAGAACTCTCCTGGGAGGCAAGAGCTCCCTCATGCTTTTTTAGTCAGTAAAGAGCCTCACGCAGGCAAAGCCTTCATTAACGATTGTGTCACTGACTAAAGAGTGAGCTGGGCTCATTCATGCCTCATCCCACCTGCCAGCCTCCCGGGCTGCCCCACATCCTGCCAGTCTTAGCAGGATTTGCTCATAGTCCCACATTCTTGCCTTTGTACCCTCTTCCTCCTGGTAACGAAAGCCACTGGTGTGACAGTACCCTGTTGTATTTCTGTGTGTTTCCTTTGGAAGAAGAGAAGGAAGAGGTGTCCAAAAGGGCTTTTTCCCGTGTTCAGTGCAGGGGAGCAGCTGAGGGAAGAGGCACGTGATGGTGCTTCTCATGACAGCTGTGAATCGGCACCCTGAGCAGCTCAGGACCTCAAAGGGCCACCAGAGCAACCCCACCTTGGCTTCCCTATATGGCACGGGGATGGTGGGCACCTCAGAGCAGCAACTGGAAAGAACCTACGTGCTGGACACAGCACTGAGCAGGGAGCCAGTGGAGGGGGAGGGATGTCCACCTTCCCTGACATCATGAGCAGAGAGATCCTTTGGCTACAGCTGGCAACTGGTGCCCAATGCCTCCTTCGACTGCGTGGGAGAAAAGCTGTCTCTGCTCTGATTTGGAAAATTTGTCAGATCTCAGCACAGTAACTAAAATTTGGACGTTTCCCATCCAGAATGTTCTTGCTGTTTCCAGCCAGCCAGTGAGTTCTGCACAGTGGGACGTTGCTGTATAGGTGCCTCCCAGAAATGCCTATAGATGTGTTTGACCAGCAGGATGTTTTGTGGTAGAAGATGGGGATTTCAGTCTGAAATAAAGGGTGGGGGAAGCAAATCTGGCTTCTCCTGTTCCCGGTTGAGTGCTCCCCAAGAGCTGTGCTGTAGTGAGACACATTGGCAGGCTCCCTCCCACTTGGGCTTGAAGAGGAAGCAGCAAGTATGTTTTGTGGAAATCCCAGGCTAGGTGTTTGTGTTTGGTGAGCTCGGAAGAGGTCTGCAGTGGGACACAGGAATGCAGTATTGCCTAATGCTTGGATCCTGCCCGAGCTGGGGTCTCAGCCAGCATATGGCTGCCTGGGGACACTGACTTGGAAGTGGGATCTGGGGTGTGTGTTGAGCCAGAGGGAATTTTCCCCTTGTCTTTATTGGTTGCCCAAGGTGTGTAGACAACACTTTCAGATAAGATCCTCGCTTTTCGCTGGCAAAACCTGGCTGATGTGATTCCCACATCCTGAGCAGGCAATCCGTCTGTGGGGTGCTTATCTCTATGCCAGATGACAGGATACCTCTCATTTTAGATGTCTGTATGGTGAACCTCTGCCTCTGGCTGGGGCAGCCCGAGTTCTCCTGCTCCGTGGGGAGAGATAAGCCCTTTCGTGGCCCATTTCATCCGACCTACTTCAGGTGGCTGCTGCAGGGTGAGGCCACTGGCTCCCTAGAAATCTGCCTCTCCCCACCAACGCCAAAGAGCCCTGGCCCGACAAGCTCTGCTGGGGATGTTTACATCGTTAGTGCTTTCATGTGCTGAGGTCCAGGAGAAATTACTGGAGGGGGAGTAGATGATTACCAGAGAGCAGCTGGAGACAGCAGAGATCCCTTTGCTTTACAGAATCAGCAGCAGTTGCTTATTTGGCAGAAAACATGCATTTGATGACTAAAAATTCATGCTCTTTTCTGCTCTTTAGCAAGGCAAAAAGTAGGGTGATGTCACCCTTCTTTTGTGTTACCACCAAGGTGGCGTTATCACTCTGGCAAAGCAGCTCCAGAAAAAGGCCCATCATGTTAAGCCCCTTTTCTTTGTTTTTTTTTCCCCTTAAATTTCCTTACATTGTGTTTGGCTGTTTGCCTCACATTTTAAGCTTATTAGCTCTTTAAGCTGCTCTAACACTGATGTACACCTATAACTCTTCTGTGCCAGCATTTTTATTGTGATTTTGTCCTGTATCTCCTCTCCACATCCACTAACTCTGCACTTGCTGCCTTTGCAGCACAGCTCTGGTGGGCAACTGACATTTTCTGACTGAACCTACCTTTGCTTCTGTCCTTGCTGTTTGCACAGTCCCATCAAGGGCCCATTCCCACTTCAGGAATCTAAAGACCAGGCAGCTCATCTAAACTGATCATCCCATTCCAGCTGTAGTCTGTGGAGAGGGACGTGACTCGTCCCAGCTGAGTTAGCAGCTGGTGTCTGAATGTGCCAGTTCACACCTGACCATGGCTGTCTCTCTCCAGTGACTATCACCCAGTGACTATTAGATAGCAGACATTTAGATCCGAGACGACTTAATTTAGCCTGGATGAGTTGAATCTACAGGGAGGTTGTAACTTGCAGATAAAAGGCTGGCTGATTAGTTCCACTCTCCAGCCAGTTCTTCCTTCCCTGGTTGGCCTCTGTGGTGCTGAGTAGCTCCAGGGTCAGGTTGGCAGTGCGGGCTGGGGACTCTCGAGTGCCTCCTCTGTACCATTTCTCCTGTTCTGTGGTGTGTTCTGGACGGTGCATTCCAAACACAGCGCTTTAAATGACATATTAGTGTCTGCCTGTATTGTTTCTCCAGAAATAGCTCTGTGATGCTTTGAGAAAGCTGGAGGTGCCTGATCCCAGAATACATGGCATGTCTCTCACAGCACCAGGCTCCTGAGTTTGAGTGTCCCTTCCCTGAAGGTTTTCCAGGGAGGTGCTAAAAGACCACCCTGTGGTGTCTGAACTGCACTAAGATCCCTGCTGTGCTTCATACAACCCTCTGATGTCAAAAAAGATGGTGTTTTGGCTTTTTTGCCGGGTGCCAGTCTAGCAGAGCCTGGGCTCCCAAGGAGGAGTGTTAGCTGTGGTTCAGGAATGAATAAGTTTCTTGGCTGGGTCTGATTATCCACTTGGGATATTTGTATTTCATTATAACTGACACCGAGAAGTGTGTTTGATTTGGAACAAATTTCAAGCAGGAACAAGTTTCAGCATCTGCATTTTCACTGTGAGCACAATGAACAAAACAGGTTAGAGCCTGCTTGGTGAAGGGTGGGGACCTCTCGGGAGGGGAGGGCAGTCCATGAATCAGTTACAGGGAAAGGGAAGGAGCTCAGGGAGCTGATCTTCCTCCCCTTGCAAAATCCATGAATCAGTTACAGGGAAAGGGAAAAGGGAGCTCAGGGAGCTAATCTTCCTCCCCTTGCAAAAGGAACAGTCTAAGCACCAAATGTCAGGTGTGTTTCTGAAGAAGCCAAGTGAGGGAAAGCCAGCTCCTCCCCTGGAGTGGGAGGCTGTACCTGGTGATTAACTCCGGAGCAGAGGAGTGGAGCTCATGCTGAGTCCTGAGAGAACCTGTTGGGAGGAGCTCAGGAGTGCAAGAGGGCCAGCAAGGACCTGGAGTCAGAGAGAGGACTCATCTGGCTGGAGAGGCACTTCTGGGCATCACCAGCTCCGGTCATGTTCAACTGCCTGTCAGTAGAGGTGAGACCCCAGTTCCACCGCAGCTATGGGAGCCAGCAAGGGGTGTCTGGGCCACTGAAGAGCCGCTTGGAGCAGCTGAAGAAGCCGTGGTGGAGGGAGGTCACCCCGCTGGTGCTCCAGCACAGTGAAACAGCCCGGCTGGCCATCGACGCCTTTCTGGAGCAGGGGGAACGCGGCTACCTGAGTGCCATCACTGAGGACCGGGAGCTGCCTTTCCTTTCCACCCTGGACATGGAATATATCAGCCATCAGAGAAACCAAAGCATTCCAGATCCCAGCACCGTGAAAGACAAAGAGGCTGACCCTGACGACGCAGACACTGGAGACAGGTCCTCCCTCAACTCTGAACTAACCTCTGGCACCTACTTTCCGCTCATGTCTGATGTGTACCCTCCGGAGCTGGAGCTGGGGTGGCCAGGGACGCCGCTCCTCACGGTGTCTGGCCAGACTCAAGCCACTGTGATTTTCCAAAGAAACAAAGCTAACAGCATTAAGGATTTGCTCCGGTCTCTGATCAGCCAGGCACGGACGGTATGTATTGAGCTGCGTCCCTGGAGCTCAGGGTCTTGTGCCGCAGCACCTGAGTGCTGGTGGCTGGTCCCACAGCTTCACACCACCGGGTCCTGGCTGTTGCTGCTCTCTAGGTGTCACGATGTGATTGCTGTTTCTCTAGCAGACCTGTAACTGTTCCTGCTCCTTTCCTTTCCTGTCATTTCCTTCTGCCTGGGAGAATGTCACCCAGGCAGTGCCCTGTGAGGTGCTCTGTGTCTGTGTTTGCGGGTACCACAGCCTGGAGTGGGGTGGGCAGCCTTAGGGCTTGTTTCCCCCAGCTGGCAAGTGTCCCCCAGCTGGCCTGGCTGCCCTCTGCCAAGGAGTCTGCATGGCCAGGGCTTTTCTCGAGCCCCGGAGGTTACATTAAGCAGGAGAAGAGGGTACCACTGGGTGGAGAGTGGGAGAACACAGGACCTGAGTAAACTTGCCAGACTGAAAATCTATGGCTATGGTTTGCAGTGGGTTAGAACACATCGTTGTATCCTCCAGACTCTGTGTCTGTGCCTCTCTGAGAATGAATAAGATCAGCCCATTTCGCCCCATTACAGAGTTTCTGCTGGGTAGAGATTGCCAGCCCCTGGCTGTAATAAAAACTGGATGACTACAATTGTGCCTACCCAGCACAGCCCTGGCCTGAATTTACTAAGTGACTCTCCTTCTTGTTTCTTTTCACTCTGCTGTGTACTAAAGCCACAGCTTGGACAATTTGGATCTCAGGCACATTTTCAGCTTTTATCTTCTTTATCTTCTTTATGGTTATTTCCATGTTATTTTTTCTTTTGTGGTATTTAATTTCAGTAGCGTGGGGATACCGAAGGAACATTTAGTGCAAAGTTCACTTTTAACCTGTCAGCTTCTGGGCAATTTCTCTTATCACTCTGGGAGTTTCTCATTCAACTTTACTGCCACTCCTTAAATTCATGACTGCCCAGTGCAGAATGTGGGAGATACTGAATAGTTAAACCTAGATTTCAGCTGTTTCTGGAAAATGCAAGCTGCTCCGAGCAGACAGAGCTGGAGTGGTGTCTTCTGTCAGCATCTGCAGAGCTCAGGAAAGTTCTGTTGTCCTCAGCAGATGCGAGTGGGGCTGTGCAGCAGCTCAGATTGCTTTGCAGCATCAGAACAGCATCAACATCACATGTCTCCCCATGAAATTTGGGTGTGATATGAAGTAAGTGGGGATCTTTTTAAATTTTGTCCAAAAGAAGAGCGTTCTTCCCCATAAACTACTGCTGGTTGGAAGTGGCCATTGCTTAATGCCTGAACTTCTCTTGCACCTTCGTAGGCAAATATGGGAAGTTTTGTCCAGGAAGTAAGTGACAAAAAGCTTTGTTTGTCCTTGCAGACAGCTGACCTATGAAATCTTAAATGATGAGGAAAGTCCTGTGACACACTGTAAGTGATCCACATTACTTTTCAGCAAAGGGATTAGACATAGTCATGGCAGAATGCACAGAGTACATGACTACTGAGGAACGTCCCCTTGTCACTTAGCACATGTCTGATGATATTATGATCCTTTAAATCACACGGCAAACACCTTCCTGCTTTCTCAGTTCACAGGAACTTCTCTGTTGCCGCAGGGAGGTGACCCAGGCAGTCGGTGCTCTATTGGACTTTTAAGTACATTTTGAGNTTTTTTTTTTTTTGGCTTGAAAAAGCACTGACAATTGTCAGCCCTTTATGTTCGAGCTGAACATTTTCACACAGTGTTTTTGACTGTTGTGTGAAATGTCAGAAGGAGTTTTCAACCATCTTGTTGGTTTATTACTGGTGTTTTACTGGCTTCTAGGTTAGCAGCTCTGGCCAGTGCTTCCCGTGCCAGTGTGCTATCACTGACAGCAGTTTGAGCCTCATTCATGACTGCAGTTACACATCTTTAAGTAGTTATGGAGTCATTTTGCTCATCGAACCATCCGAAATGATGTTACCTGCATGTCTTTTTCTGACTAAAGTCCAACCAGAGGTAAAACCGTCTTTTCTTGAAGTACCAGTAGCAGCTGCTATTGCTACTGCTACAGCAAGCAAAAAACTGCTTGCTTTTTAGCTTTCCAACTGCTCTTTCTGCATTTCAAGTGTTCTCTCCACTAGACTTCAAGCTCTCGTCGTACATCCCCCCTGCAGCACGTTTCTCCTGTGCACTGACACCTAACACGGGAAGGGGATGGATGCTGGTGGGACGTGGGAAAGGTGCTGAGATCCCTGGATGATTCCTGAGCCCTGCTGACAGGCAGGCATGTGGCTCGAAGTGCTGTTTGGCTGTTTTCTCCTGTACAGTCATACAGAACAACATCAGCTGATGTGTTTTGCAACAGCTTATTTGTACTGACAAATCAGCAAAAAGGGCCTTTGCTTTATTGGTACTTTATGCTGGCACGGTTCATCTTTCTTCTTTAGCCGTATTTAACCAGCTGTCTTTGAAGATATATCTTCAGATTTCAGCTTTTCTCTTTGCAGACTTAAGGAGATGCAGCGCAGCCACACCTTAGCCTTCATTTGATAATACTATTGCAATTTTACTGTTGTTGGATGAGCTCCAATCTGTTTTCAACTGTCCATGCTGCTCCTTTCGTCCCTCTCGTACAACCCTGATGCTGCCATGCCATGGGAGAAGGGTCACCCGTAGTCCCCCAGAAAAGCAATGTGTCATTTCAGATGGCAATATTACGGTAATGACCAAAACCACACTGCTATTGGCAAATACCAGTAAAACCAGCTGTGCTGGTTAGAAACCAGACAGATGGCAACCCCAGTGGGTGCCTGGTAAGTGCTGTAATTCCCAAAGTGATGACTGCAGTAATTGCTGAATTGTGAGTTTGCAGAAGTGGATTTAGAAATGTCATGATTTAACCCTACCATGGCCAGGGATGAATTTTTGGGAGCCTGTGAGGTGGCTATGTCTTTACAGTGGCCTGACCAACCGAGGCTGGGCTGTGGAGGCCATGATCAGCGTGGTGAGGAATGGGGATGCTCTGAGCCAGCGCCAGCCTTGCAGCTCCCACTCCGAGGGGCTGGAGGCACTGGGTATATGTTGCTTAGGTTTGTTAGGCCGGATTGACTTTAATGCCCAAGGCTTTTACGTGTGAGATACAAGCTGTCAGGAGCCCGAATCAGAGATGGTACTGTTGAAAAATTATCCTTTTAATGCTGTGGGAAATTATCTTTGAGGCTTTAGACCTCACTTTGGTGACAATAGATTCTTAGGAGGCTGCAAGGGGAAGAATTCCAGGGTCGTCTTCCCCCAAAACTTCTTGACTTTTGGGTGCAGCTGATAGTATTGTAAGGGCTGCCTGCTGTGTTTACTTAGAGGATACTGTGATCCGAGTGGCTCTTACAGTTGTCCTATGGCACCTGTGCTTGGAATGGCTGGCCTCAGCATGGGTGCCTGTGTCTCCAGTGTGTGAGGCTGTGGCAGGGCACAGCCTCCCCTCTCTCCCCACTGCAGTGCCTGTGGGGCTGCCAGCCTTCTCACCCAACATCAGCTGCAGGTGCTTGCCCACTGGGAACAACTCTACCCAAATCCCTCCTGTGAAGAGATGGCATGCAAGGGAGGCCACAAGTAGAGCTATAGCCTGTTCCACCTCCTGATGCCAAGCAAAGACCCGCTTCGGAAAGCATGAGTCTGACTTTCATGCCAGGCTCCACCCGGCTTGCACAAGCTGGCGTCCCGCTGCCTGGGGCGCCTGCTCTGACACTGGAGCCCTGCCACCAGGCTGCCAGGAGGCGCAGGTCTGCCTGGCAGAAGCAGCAGCCAGCCCAGAGCACTGAGCGGCACGGGTGACTCTGTGCCACCTCCTGCCATGCGCAGCTGTGGCTGCTGCCTGCCCAGCCTCTGACAGCCAGCAGCACAAACTGACAGTGCCATTGTGGGGCAAACAACAGCCTTGAACTCAGCCAAAGCCTGTGAGCTCCGGTAGAGAAAAGTGAGATGGTTTCTGTGCACATCAGCACAAGCAGTGCCTCTGAGCCTGTGGGGTCTGGGAACAAAGGAGCATTGATCTCTCTAGGTTCTGTCACAGTGTCTTCCCAAGCCAAGTTTAGATTGCCTCCAGGGCCAAGCCCTATGCCTGAGATGAGCAGGAGTATCGTGAGGCAAGTGTGGCTGAGAGGGACTTGCCTGAGGCCTTACACAAGGTTCAGGCTACTATAGATTTTTCTTGGTGCTTCATCATGAGAGAACGGGTGACCCACCCAAGTCATTTGGCTGCATTGCCTTTGGTTTTTGGCTCGAAGCCGGTAGGGAAAGACGTGGTGAAGTCATGCTTTTTCTTGTGTGGGTCTTGGTGGTACCTAACGCCCATAGCCCAGCAGCAACAGGAATTTGGGAAATTAAAGATGCTTCTTGCTTCTTCCAGAGCTCGTCCAGGGCTGACTGCTGTCCATGCCAGATGGGTGCATTTCAGGAGGGGAGAGGAGTTTCCCAGAGCTTCATAAAGCTTCTAGTAAAACACCACTCATGAGGGATAAAAAAGAGGTGCCTTTAGGAGTCAGACTCTGAGGCCTGTATCTCCCAGGACCAGGGTGAGAGGGTGGAGATGTGGTTTTGGCCTGGACAATAGGAATGACCTTTAACTCTTGATGACAGCTGCCTTGTGTCCCACGTAGATGCCTCGAACCAAGCATTCTTCCCCAAACCCTGCTGTGGTGACCCGGGCTGGGAGTCTTCTGCAAGGTGTTGAGGACCAATTACAGTAGGGCATCATCCCAGAGATGGTCTCTGGGGACAAATCATATGCAGACGAGAAATCTTGTCCATCTGCATTTCTCTCAATCTGTTGTTCAGGTTGCAGGTCATACTGTACTTTGACTTTTGTAGTTCTGGGTCAACTTACTTGTAGTAGGTACTTGTCATGACCTACCTTCTGTTTTCTTTAATCTCCTTCGAGTTTTTGGAGAATTCATTTAGTCAAGATGGTCTGCTGCCTCCCATCCCCTTTCCACAGTAGGATGGGTTGCCAGGGCCTTCCTCAATCTCATTCTCTAAAGAACTGGCGGTTCTCTTTAAAATTATTTTCCTTTTTAAGACCCCTCCCTTGGAGACCTTGTCTTGCAAGTCTTCATTTTTCTGAGCTAGATTTTATTGAAATTTTTTTTTTTTTTTTAAATAAAGTTATTCCTCCTCCCTTCTGTTGGGTTTCACAACTATCACTTGCACCTTGGGCTGTGTTAGCAGGAGTGCTGCCAGCAGGGAAAGGGAAGGGATCCTTCCTACACACGTTATTCTACCATTTTGTCTAGTTACCCCTGGAATGTAATCTTGGAAAAGGACATGTACGTGATCAAGACAACTTCTCCCTTACCTGGCACTGTGTCCTTCCTGAAAAATATGATACCTCTTTATATTAATACATTAGTCATCTGGGGAGTCACTTACACCAACTAAGTAACGATTTTGGTCAGTCTCGGCTCTTCTGTTTATATGCTGTATTTCTGGTGTATTTGCTCAAGGCAACACATAGTTGTTACATCAGCAGGGATATTCAGAGTTTGTGCATGTGCATTACCCTTTCAGCTATTTCTTTCTGTGAATAACAGAGGTGAGAGGAGGGAGCTAGGTGGGGAAAGTCCTCATAGTTAATAAAAGTGTGGGGGTTTTCTGCCCTGGTGGGGCTGTAAAACACAAAGGTCCAGAAGCAATGTCCACTCACGTGGCCGCAGACGCTCAGTAACTCAGGAGGTTTGAAGACTTAATTCATAGTTTAATGCACAAATCACTTGGATTTAGATTTCAACAGTCTCTTGTTTTTCCTCCTCTTTTCTCCTGCCCAGGTGATAGCAATTGTGATGGATCTGTTCACAGACATGGAGATACTGTGTGACCTGCTGGAGGCCTCAAGCAGACGGCACATCCCAGTTTACCTGATCCTGGATGAAGAGTACTTGAAGCATTTTGTGGAAATGTGCAATAAAATGGCTCTTACTCAGGACAGCTTCCCAGTAAGTTTTCAGTCCCACACTGGATACGATAAAGGGGTCTTGGAATCAGTAAAAACCATGTACCCTTTGTTCTTTTTCTTCCATCTGGTCATTGGGACCTTCTCCCACTGCCCCAGGTTAAGAGACCATGGCTGTTTGGTCTAGGAAAATGAGATCTGTCTGGAAACACAGGGGAAGGACTGGAGGAGCCTCCCAGTCCCATATCTTGATGTTTTGTGGTCCTTCTTTCAGTTTTACACGTGAGCAGTGTGCAGGGGAGGCTAATAAGATGCAGTGCCTTACAGAACACTTCACTGGGCTGGGGCAGACAGACAGAGGTCAAAAATGTATGCTCATGTGGACCTGTATCATTTCCTTTTCCCTTCCCTTCAGCCTCTGCTCTAGGACACAGAATTGCACATAGTTCATATCTCTGAGCCCAGTTTAGAGTCTGGCCAGAGCTGATGTCGGGCAGTAGCTGGGTGGGGAAGGGAAGCAGTGAGTCCCTTCAGGTGTCCTGATGCCAAACCTACTGTTTCCCCCAGCCATGCTGCACTGCCTCAGTATAAAACCACGTGTTCAAAATGGCACGTCAAGATCTGCTTTTCAGCTCTGCGATTCAGCTGTGGGTTCAGGAGGGGTTTGTGAAGAGCCCAATTCCCTATGCAGTGGGGTGGTGCCCAGAGCAGGGAAACCATAACAAATAATGTTAGTGCAACAAGCTCTCTTGGGAACTTCCAGGCTCAGAAATACATCCCAGTACCTTGCTGCTCCTCATATAGTCTTTTTGGCTACCACCTATCAGTGGAAGTTGAGGTTTTTGTTGCCTTTTGCGAGTCCTGCAAGGGCAGCAGTCCTGGCTGTGCCCCTGCACTGGGTGCATGTGATTCCCTGGGGGGAACTGATTCTCTTACAGCCACCAGTTTAATGGGTTTTCCCTTCCTCTTGGTGGGGAACGCTTGGAAGTTACTTCAAACCCATTCTTAACTACAAACAGACCGGGGGAAAATGTAAAACCGGTGTTTTACAGCATTCAAAATTACAAATTACTTAATTTCCCCTCACTTTTAACCTGTCTACACAAAGAGGGGCTTCCTTTTCCCCCTGTCTTGGTGATGCTCTGTCCTTCCTTGCTTCTCACAAGCCAGACCCATTTCATCCTGCCTCTTGAAGTAGCAACTGTTAGGAGAAAACTGGTTCATGTTGGAGCATGTTTGCTTTCACAAACAAGCGCATTGGGAAAGTCACCTGGTGGGCCCCAATAAATTCCATCTCTCCAAAATATATTTTATTTGCTTCTTATCCAAGAGCCTGGCCATTTTTCGGTGGTTGTTTGTTTTTTTTTTTAATTAAAATTAGAACGAGTTTACAACTATGGAGGTGCCTACGTCTCTTTGTTAGACCTGATGTCATGTCTTGTGCTTTAATGGCTAATTAACACTTGCCTCCCCCATCCAGTGACTCATCAGCAGGTCTCAATGTGAAGTGCCCCTTAAGCGGATGCATCTCAAGCAGCACATTAACATATGTGTTTGATATCCACATCTAAGTGGAACGAGTGTATATATTTAATTCCTGGCTCTAAGTTGCGACAGGATGTGATGGTGAATCTCCATTTGGAATAATTGGTGACAGTTTTGGGGTTAATGGGGAGTTTGGGGCAATTGGCCCTCCAGCGTCTTACTTCTAAGAGCGTTTGTGTGAGCCCGCTGGTGTCAAACCCTGGTGTTGAGCATCCGCAAATTCTGCAGTGCTGCATCGAGCACCGGCAGTGGTGCAAGAAGACTTGGCTCTTGGATTTTTCTCAAAAGGTCATCTGCTGAGCCTGAAACTACTGTCTAAATTGAATGAGAGTGGTTCCTGGCAGCCTCTTTTCCTGCAGCATGGCAGTATTCTCATCTTGTTTGGACATCTCAGGGCCCGTATTGCCAAGGGTAAGAAGAGGATGGAAAAAAATGAGCCAGATATCAGAAACACACCCAGCCTTGAAAAACATGGAGGGAGTGAAGAAATACTGTGGTGACAAATCTATAGGATATCCCTTACTTGAAGTGATTTTAACTTCCCTGGGGGGAGAGGAAGCTCCTCCCAGTGAGAATGAGTGTTACTAAAACCTCAGCACTGGAAGAAAAAAAAACCCTGTGTTGATTGGCAAAAGGATTATATGAACAACTCCCCAGGCATCCAGCATTTCTTGCTCTATATCGGGAACTTGTGGTGGCATTTCAGAGGATCGCAGATAAATGCAAGTTAGGAGGGACCTCAAGAAGTCACCAAGACCAACCTCCTGCTCAAAGCAGCTTCACCTGTGAGGTCAGACGTTCTTATGGCCTTAACTGGTCTAGTCTTGAAAATCTCCAAGCATGGGAACTGCACGACCTCTCTGGGCAGCTTGTTCCAACTGCCCCTACTGGGAAAAAGTTTTATCTCTTCTCAGAGCTGACAGATGAGGATGTGTCCTGGGACACAAGAAAGCTACAAGGGAGAGCCGCAGTGCAAAGCTTTTGTGAAGCTTCAGCTCTGTCCCTGCTAAAAGTTTCCATGAACTCAAGGAAAGGCTGGACAAGTACCTAGAGAAGAGGTCCAGGGGGGATATTCCACGAAGACAAACTACAAGAGGCTCAGGAAATGCCCCAAGCAGAAAACAGAGTCAGCAGGAATATTAGGGGGCAGCATCATAAATGATTGCCTTCTTCCTGCTCTTCTCCAGCTGCTGTTGTCCACTGTGAGAGATAAACTGTTGGGTCAGATGGACACTGGTCTGGAGGAGATTTGCTGCTATTCTGATGGTGCTCCTTGGGTGGGCAGGAAGACTTCCTCAGCGTGACCTGAGAGTCCAGCCTTTCCCACCTCACTGCCACGAGCTCCCTGGTGGATGTTTCCAGGAAGCCCACCTCCTGCCCACAGGGCCTCTGACGGAGGAGCAGAGCTGTCAGGAAAGGAGTCACTCTGCCGCAGGGTGACTGCTCCTCACCCCCAAGGCATGACTTCCGCGCCTTGAACCCCACGTGAGACCAGACACTGGGTGAGCTGGTCCCTGGCTGCGTGGGGGCAGCCTGGGAAGGCCACACATGTTCAACCTTCCCCCAGGAGGAGGAGGGGATGCAGTGACAGAGGGGTCTGTGCCCTATGTAGAACACCTGTAGGCAAATCACAACTATTTATGCTCGTCTATTACACTGGATGTTAAAAACCGCTGGGGCTGGGCAGGCTGAGGTCTGTTTCATCACAGAGGGGACGCTGCCACCTCCACCAGGTGCCCACCATGGGCAGCACCACCTCAGCCAAGGGGCACAAGGGCCCCCATCACCTGTGCGGACCGACCCAACTCCAATGAGCCTTCATCTTCTGTGGGGCTGGTGCCATGCAGGGCCCAGCTGCCCACAGAGGGATCTGTTGGGCCACAGGCAGGCAGTGACAGTTTGTGACAGCTCCTGGTGTGCCAAAGGCACTGCCGGTGGCCAGAGAGGTGGCCCAGAGGGATAGCCAGGAATGGCCTGGCAGGACAGACAAGGTGCAGTCTCAGGGATGTTCATTTATACACGAGAGGTTTTCTTTCGCACTTTGGTTACCAGACCTGTAATATTTTGGAGTGACTGTTCTCTGCCTTCCCCAGCTGAGGTGCAAATAACTCTTATTAAGGGCAAAACCTTCACATTATGAAAAGGCTCCTGATGGGTCCTGAGAGCCACATTTCCCATTTTGAACTGGGCAGTTGGTTTTACAGGCCAAAGTTGTATCAGAGAAGTTCTTTGCAGTCTTTAAAGCAGATGAGGATCAGGCTTGTTTCACTGGATAAAAGCTCATTCTTAAAATGTAGACATACCTTTTTATAAATCCTTTTTACTGAACGATATTTTAAAGAAGCCTGTCATTATATAAAATCAGAACAGCACATTCATTTGATTGGAAACTGGCTAGTTGTTATCGGTCAAAATTCAGTTTAATTGCAGAGCCATCTGCTATATGAATATTGTCAGTAATGTGCAAGAAATTGCATAATCTTACATATTTCAGCAATGATCCATAGGCTTCTCTAAATTTTTTTCAAGGCAGCATTTGTACCTATGTGCAACTTGTTAATATTTGCTGGTATTTCTAATCTTAGAGAAGCAGAGAGTGCGACAAAACACTTGGTACATAGAAGCCAAGGAACACTTAATGCCTTGCTGCGTTCTGCCTTTGGGGGCAGAGGTTCTGCCCGAGGGAGTTCATCAGTGAGGCCTAAGGGAACATTTCAGTTTAGGTCAATGCGTGTCCCCTTACCAACTCTGCTTCCTTTGGTTTCAGAACATGCGCGTAAGATGTCTGAGTGGAGACACCTACTACAGCAAAGCAGGCAAGAAATTTGCAGGCCAGGTTCTGGAGAAGTTTATCCTGATTGATTGTGACCAAGTTCTTGCTGGTACATACAGGTAAGAGAAAGTAGCAACTACTGTGACAAAGACTGGTGACAGTGAGGAAAGATTCATTACCAAAACAGTAACTGAGTGTTGGTTCTTTTTTTTTTTCATGATAACGATATGCTGCTTTTCCTCTTCATTTCCTCTTAGGAATGACAGGTTTTGTTTTGGTGCTTTACCTTCTTCTACTCCATCCTCTTGCTCTTACCTTGCTGTTTAGCCTTCAGATAGCATTAACACTGACACTTCCTGGACACATCTGCCTTTGAGTATCGCTTTCAGGTATTAAAAACCTAAGAAATGTTCTACCAGGTCAGATGATGCTCCATTTAGCCTACGTTCTGCCTCCAGCTGATGCTGTTTAGTGAGAGCAGCCCAAACAGCCATGTGAGGTCCATCCTCCTTGTCCTCCCACAGCATGTGCAATCGTTGCATACATCCCTACGTATTCCCTTCAGTACCTATTGTCTGTTAATTTGCTGTAACTCATTGCCTGTTTTAAATCAGTCTCCTAATAATTTCATAAAGTGCTCCTAGTTCTAGTGCTGCAGGTGGGTGAAACAGCAGTCCTGCATCATCCACCTTCCCTGCCCTTCTCTTATCTCAAGTGGAGGCCTCAGCCTTTCCCATCTCTCCTCCTATGGCAGCTCCTGCATCCCTCATTCATTTTAATCTTTATCCACACTCTCTCTTAACCTCACCGTGTCCTTCTTGAGATGCAGAGACCAGAACTGCATGCAGCCCCCAGGATGTGGTTGCAGCAAGGTATTACAGAAGGTCAAAACGGTGCCATCTGCTTTCTTATTATCACCTTGCTGACAGCAGCCAACATTCATTGAATTTTTTAGCTGCCATTGCACAATGGGCTGATGATTTCAGAGAACTGCTGACGATGATTCTGAGCTCCTTACTGAGCTGTTCCAGTTCAGCTTCACACAAGCCTGATAGAGATAATTTTTCCCCTTCGGTACACCACATTTTCCTACACTGAAGTTCATCTGCTCCATATTTACCACTTCCTCAATTCTGTGAGGTCCTTCTGGATTTCCTCACCTTCAGTGTGGTCCTCAACCACATGAAGGAAATTTAGGATCCTCTGCAAACCTGGGCATTTTACCGCACCCCTCCATACCTGAGGTCACCCATAGCATGGAAACTAGTCCCATGACCAGTGTCTGGGTCCTCACTGCTGTCTCTTATCCATGCTCAAAGATGATCATAAGTGCTGCACTTTGCATTCTATGATTTTACCAGCTCTTGCTCCATAACAAGACCTTTCTGCCATGGCAACTTAGTTTCTTTAAAGGATTTGCTGTAGAACCTTGTCAAAGGCAGATTGAAAACTCCAAAATACATAGCTGACTGGTCCCTTTATCCATGTGCTTACTGGCTCCCTTACCAAACTCCAGTGGGCCTGTGAGGGAGGGCTTGCCTTTACAGTAGCCCTGTTGACCCTTTTCCACGAGGCTGTGCCATCTTGTTCCTCACAGCAGAGTGCCATATGTGGAATCATCAATCATGGGTGGAGATCAGCTCCAGTGCTGTGTGGGTCTCCAGATTACGTCCAGAGCGCTCTCTGTAGGTGGGATCACATTGGAAACCTCCCAGTCCCTCAGCGAAGCAGTCTTTGTGGTGGCTCTGGCACACGGGAGTGAAACACGGCTCAGTGTCACCAGCATTAGCAATGGATGCAAAAAATTCACAGAGGTTCTCTGCTACGGTCCTGCCATCACTGGATGCCTCATTTGAGCCATGTCTCAAATGGGCCCACCATTTTCTGAACTGCCAGTACAGGGTTGTGAACAACCTATAAGCCGCAGTCACCTTGGAATTTTTGGACTGCTCCTTTTCAGCTCCTTTTGACTAATTGCTGCATTTTTACATAATTAGCTTTCTTGAAATTGAGTATCCAGGTGCTGCGTTTATGTAGATTGCGCTCTCCCACTACAGAGTTAAAACTGCGTGTGAGCGTTATTGTGCTCTACCACTTCTGCCTCTGGAACCAAGTCTTATGCGTCATTCCAGACCACATCCTGAATAGCATCTTTTTCTTGTGGGTCAAACGTTTAGACTAATTAATTCGGGCAAGTAATCATTTATTGCTTCCAAAAAGTTTTTCTCCACAGCTCATGCCAGTGAAGCATTACTCTAGTATGTGTATGAGTGGACAAAATCTCCCGCTGTTACTACCTACCCAAATTTTGTCACCTCTATAATCTCAGTTAACATTGTCTGGTCATCATCACTGTTCTGATCAGAACATCAGGAGTACTGATCCTGTACTATATTTTTATTACTAGACTCTTAAGTTTTCTACTTACAGATCTTTCCCATTGGATTTTCATAGACTCACAGAATGGTTAGAGTTGGAAGGGACCTTAAAAATCACCAAGTCCCAACCCCACAGCTCTCAGGGACACCTACCACCAGACCAGGTTCCTCAAAGCCACATCCAGCCTGGCCTTGAACCCCTCCAGGGATGGGACATCCACAACTTCTCTGGCCAGAGACTCTGGCCAGGGTCTCACCACCCTCACAGCAAAGAATTTCTTCCTAGTATCTAATCTAAATCTCCCCTCTTTCAATTTAAAACCCTTCCCCCTCATCCTATTGCTACACTCTGTGATAAAGAGTCCCTCCCTTCATGCTGTTGCACATCATAGAATCATAGAATAATAGAAACACAAGGTCGGAAAGGACCTACAAGATCATCTAGTCCAACTGTCCTCCTGTTGCCAATACTAATCTACACTAATCTACTAAATAATGTCTTGTAGCACCTCGTCCAGACACTTTTTCAAGTGTCACCTTCTTGAAGTGACACTCCACCACCTCCCTGGATCAGAACTACATGAAGTGGTGGGGATATTCCCACCCACGACACTTTAGCACTGTACCATAGCAGTGACTGCTGTCTTCTCTGTCCCCGTTTGCAGGCTGCTCTTTGCCTTTTTGACTAGTGCTAAACATTGAGGTGATCATTTTTTTTAAACTGTCTGGGGGAATGCTGACTTCCCTTAAATATTGATATCTGAGAACTCGTCAATGTACAGAGATCATCAGGGATTTTGTAATAGTTTGAATGTATTGACATTGAATTCTGTCTATCATTTTGTCCCGTATTTACCCCACACCATAAGATCCTCTTGCAGCTTCAGATTACCCATTTGAGCACCCACAATAATTTTGTCATGAGCTCTGTCATGGATTGTTTCTACCATTTTTCAGGACTTTCATGAATATGTTGAACAACAGCAATCCCAGCACAAAGCTCATGGGATTCCAGTGGGTAAATTAAAATTATTGCTATCATTTGTATCCCATCCTGAATCAACTGTTACTCCTCGGGAAGACCCCGCTTTGTACTGCACCATCACTTCATTTTTCTGAGTCCTTACTGAATGACCATGTCAAAACCTCTTTGAAAATTCAAGTAGCCAACATCAAGCAGATCATATGCGTCTGTGTGCTTGCTGCCTCCTTCAAAGAACTGCAAGAGGCTTTTGAGGCATGGCTTCCTTTCACAAAAATATGCTGAGTCTTTAGCATTATGATTATAGTTATTTATGCATCTAATCATTTTACTCTCTATTTGCTTCTACCGGTTTGTTCAGTATGGAAATACGACTGTCTGGTTTGTAGTTTTCCAGGAGCTCTTTAAAAGGTTCATATTTACTACTTTCCATTCCCTGCTACTATGTTCAAATTAAATGATAGGTTATTCCCTGGTTAATAATTGGAAAATTGCTGACTTCCAGTTTTTGAAGGCTGTTTACTTTAATATTTTCCTTTAATGTGCCTTTTAACTATGCTGACTTTTTGGATGTTTTAAAATATCCTTATTTTGGTAGGTACATTTTCTCCGAGACTCTAATATAGCATCTTTAAACAATCTTCATGCTGCCTCAAGCATTTAACCTTTTTGGTTACTCTTTTAAATTTCTTTTTAATAGCATTCCTCACTTTCTCTTTTAAGTTAAGTATTACTCTTGTGGATTATTTCAGTCCTGAAAGAGTATTTGACATGGGTATGTTATGGGTATTTTTTTGCCGAGTGGCCTTTTCAAAGCAACTTTCTGAACTGGTAATGTTTCTCCTTTTGTTGGTTTTCTAGTTAGTTTCTCCAAAAAACAGTCATTTATAGTGTCTAAAATGCAGCTTCTGCAACTCTCCCAGTAATGGCCCCCATTCAACGTGGCTATAACTGATCTCCCTTTATTCCTCTGCTTTCTGCCTTCTCAGCCTCTCAGCACGTCCTTAGCATGGCATATTCACCATCAGCACTCAGAAAGTTCACAGTTAGCCCTAATACTACGTTTCCGCTATTTGAGAGTGGAATTTTAATCCATTATATATTGCATTTTACCTTACTTGATTTTTTTTTTCTGGTGTGTTGTGCCACTGCCCCAACAACATCCTCTCTCTATCCTTGGTGTGTAATTTCTACCCTTGCCGTTATACTGCTGCTTGATTTTCTTCTACCCAGTATGTTTATGACATGCCCGCTGTCAGAGCCATCCTTTCAGCTCAGGTATTTCCCACCTGTGTCTTTTCCTTTAGCTCATGTGTGTGCTCATGGAAACATTTGTATCTATCACTGTATCTACATACAAATTTATCTAACATCTGTATCATTTGCATCTACTTCCCCCCCACCTCATCCCCTGACCCCCTGGCCCTGGCAGGTAGTGGGACAGGGAGCACTGATCTCCTCTCTCTGGTGACCTGGGACAGGACATGAGGGACAGGACATGCAGATTGGACGTTAGGAAAAGGTTCTTTACAGAGAGAGTAGTCAGCCCCTAGAACAGGCTCTCCAGGGAAGCAGCCACGGACCCAAGCCTGTCAGAGGTCAAGGAGCATCTGGACAATGCTCTTAGTGATGTGGCTTAGTTTCAGGTGGTCCTGCAAGGAGCGGGGAGTTGGACTTGATCCTGATGGGTTCCTTCCTACTTGCAGCATTCTATCTGATCTGGCTGTTCAGCACCATGCACTTTTCTAAACAGCGTTTTATTTGTTCAGATGTTCTTCATCAATTCTAGTTCCTTACCAAAGTGTCATTGATTTCCATCCTGTCCTTATACCAGAAGACAGTTTTCTTATGTTTATTCATAAGGTAAAGTGGGCAATCTCAAACTGTGTGGCCTCTACACATCACAGCTTCACTTCAGATTCTAATTTGAAGCCTCTTTATATCTTCTGTGTTATATTGTGCAGCAGCCAGGCTTCATTTAGGTTAAAATGGAATCCAGCTCGATTTAGAGTCACTATGTTTCGGCAATTTTCCATTTCCTTATGATTCTGCCATCCTTTCCGTAACATAATGTCCATAACCGTGCCCTGTAATGCTCTTTTACTTCACTGTCCCATTCTAAGCATGGAAGTTTTTTATAAGGCTGCCAATAAAATCTTGATCTTTTTTAGCTTCCTACTTAGGTGCTTTTGTTTTACCCCTGAGACTCATTCTGTTTCTTTTTATGTTAACGGAGCCTGTACAGACATTGACTAGTGGCTTCTCTGTAGTGTTCCATAACACAGATCCAGGCTTCTCTACTCTCCTTCATCCCAGTGAGCAACTCACTTGTCGTTCCTTGCTGTCATCCATCCTGAGCACCAGGTCACAGAGGACCACATCTGTGTGCTGTCTGTCTCCTGTGGACACCAACACCATCTGTACCTTCCATATGGCTTGGTTTGTACACCCTGAGGACAGTAAACCACGCTGACCAGCAGGTGTTTCCTTTCCAGACTCAACATCTGTTCCTCAGAGGATTCAAGTTGAGTGAAAGGGTTACCCATCCTGTAGGCCACAGCACAGTTCATACACCCCCAGATGTTTGCTCTTTTTCCCAATGATGTGACACTGCAGACATGTATTTTCCTTAAGACACACTCCAACCCCCAGAGTGACTGCTGACATTCTCCAGCCTGTATTTGTGCACCTGATGGGGAAGGTCTGGAACGTAATCTCTTGGAATATTTTCCTGTTGAACCATATGCCTTTTTTCCAAACTCCTGTCTGTGCAGTCCCTCTCCAGTGGATGTGATTTGTGAATGTAAGGAATGTATACTCTTCCATTACTTAGGCTGCTTGTGAAGATACTGGAGAGCAGCAGGGCCAAGATACTAGACCCCTCTAGAGATTAATTTCATTCTTTGCTGACAGTGAATCCCAACATCTAGTATTTCTGCAGTTTCTCTGTAGAGGGGCATTTTCCTACTCTATCCTTGACAATTCAGGTATTTGGTGTCTTTTAATACTTAAACTGGAAGAAGAGACTCTTCTCTCCTCAAAAGTATGCTCAGATCATGCCTGAAATCCATTTTTAGTCTGTAGTCACATCTCTAGCCATTAGATTCTCTCTCCTGTAAGGCCTATATGCAGTATTACCTGCATGCAGCAGGAGTCATATACATATTGACATTTTCATATGGAACCCGTTTGTTGATATTGTTATTCTCTGTGCTGACACCTTCCTTGATAGTCTTGTAAAAGCCTGTATTATTTTACAAAATACCCTTGGCCATCTGAACTCATTCTGATATATTGCTGCTTATTGGTTTGAATCAGGCATTTTTTTAGAGTTTTCTAAATATGGGAACCAAGCTCACTGCTCTCTTCTTAACAACCGCAGGCAAATTAGTTTAGAGTCTTCAGCTCTTACATGTTTATTGGTTAAATATTTCCCTGTGTTTTCCATCTCTTTATTTCCTCTAAATGAAGACAAGAAGAAAACAAGGTTCATTGAGATGTCTAGGAAAAGCAATAATCTAAAATCCTAAATACAATTCTATATCTAATTATTTAGTATTATTCTGGGCACCAAAAGAAATAATATGTGTCTTTGAGCACTTATTTAATTTAATATAACAGAGTGAAGGATGTGAAGATATTTACTAATGGAGCAGGTGAGAGGAGCTGAAGGCCAAAGAGGGCTAGAGCTAAACAGGATCTTGAACAGGAAAATTGAGGTAAATATTTGCCAGGTTAGGACCAGAGAAAAGAGGTGGTATTGTTAGCCTGAAAGGGAGTTACATGGCTGTTTGTGTTGCCTTAGAGGAGATCAAATTTCTCAGCTCAAAATAGAAGAGGGTCAAAGTATCTGTACCTGCTGTGCCAGTGGCACGAGGAGGGAGGAGCTCACGGTTTGTTATATCATAGTGAAAGAAACTCAAAACTGGGGGTTGAAGGTGACACAACAAGTGAAACTGAAAAATGAGAGGAGTTGAGAGGATTACAAAAGCTCTGGCTTCAGTCACTCAGTGTTTGCAATGGACAGGTAAAGCTACATGGGTCTGAAGCTGGAGGGGGCTTGGAAAAGGAAGGTGCTCATACTCAGAGGATCCATGGCCCAGGCAAGAGGAAAGAGATTTAAGGGGGAGTTCCAGATCTAACTCAGTGAACAGCCACCTCAAGAAAGAAATTATAATTAAGCAGGAAGTGAGTGCATAAGGAATGGAAAGCATAGTGTTATCAGAAAGGAAGGCCCTTGGGTGGTATGTAGAGCAATAAAGGGAGCATTGTCAGAAGATAAGTTCTATAGAACCTTGAAGAGAATGTCAAAGCAAAGAGGAGGAAGTCCTCAAGTGTATAAATAAAAAGTGAATCCAGAAGAGAGAGACAAGTCATGCTGCTGTAAGGATGAATAAGAAATAAGAGATAACTGAGATAACTGAGATGGAAGGCCCAAAATAACTGAATGCACTGCTCTCTTTTTAATCAAAACAAAGATGAAAAATGAGGAATGGAAATAATTTCAAGTGCACTAGAAGCAAGTTTAAAGAGCTTACTACAATAAAGTCAGATTATTGTCATCAAAGAAAGTGTCACTTGAAATTAAAGGTCTAGTAATGAGTGTTATGTGGTAATTACATTTAGCAACGAGCAAAAATTATACACGTTAGGTTGTACTGGCACACACAGAGAAAAGAGTGCCCTTGACAGCCAAAGTGACAGAAAAGCAATCAAGATGAGTAGGAGAAACTACTGAAAGAAGCAAAAAAACCCTTCTGCTGCAAATTGGCATCTCATCAGTCAGAAATAGCTGAAGCAGAGGAGTCGAGTGTGAAGAACTGGGAGTTACCTGTAGAATACAGCCATAGAAAGGCCACTGTGACCTGAGACCATATCACAGTTTTGCAGATGTCAAAAATACTGCAGAGACCCAGACTTTGCCCGAAATGTCACAGGGTGCTCTCACCGCTGGTGCCCAACCCAAGGCAGACACCAGGTCAGTGTGAGAAACTGGAGGTGTCCCCCACCCCGAGAGGTGATGCTGCAACTCCATCTCCTGGCCGAGGGCTGGGCTGCACAGGTTCTTGGAGGGTTCTTGCTCCTGGAGTGTCTCAGAGCAAGGCACAGAAGGGATCATGTCCTACAGCCATCCTTTCCTAGACTCTTGTCACTTGTGCTGCAGGGTGATTCAAATCTGGATACCGGGTCTCTGTGTGGAGCAGTTTGTTATGGGAAAAATAAGGGCAGGAGAATCTTCCACTTTTGGAAACTCTCATGAACTTCCAGCGTCCACAGTGGCCTGCAGTGAGGAGCTCCACAGCTTGCCTGCATGTTGTGTTGTCCAAGGAAGTACCTCTTCTTGTCTGTACTGAATTTGTAATGTGTTAACTGCATCCAGTGCCTCATTTTTGTACCAGAGTGATCATTCCCTGACTATTTCCTCCAGGCCATTTATGAAAGAAAAGACCTTTATTCATTTGTAGTGATGGGAATAGCCATGGCTGGCAAGGCCACATGATCCTGTACTATGGCAAGGAGGGTGGCTGTGCCACTGAGGGGTGATTGGATGATGGTTTCCAGATCCTGTGGTGACACAGAGTGTGCAGCCCCGCCCAGGATCTGCATGGGAAACTGGGACACAGTAACTCTTGGACCAGAAAAGGAACTGTAAGAAGCATCAGTGAGAGAAACAGTCACAGAATCATAGAATTGTCCAGGTTGGAAGGGACTTTTCAGATCATCTAGTCCAACCACTGACCCAGCACTGACAAAACCACCATTAAACAATGTCCCTCAGCACCACATCTGCCCAGTTTTTAAATCTCTCTATGGATGGTGACTCTACCACTTCCCTGGGTAGCCCATTCCAAGGCTTCATAACCTTTTTGGTGCAGATTTTTTTCCTAATATCTATCCTGAACCTCCCCTGGTGCAACTTGAGGCCATTTCCTCTTGTCCCATCGCCTGTTCCTTGGGAGAAGAGACCGACTCCCCCGGCTACACCCTGCTTTCAGGGAGTTGGAGAGAGCCAGAAGGTCTCCCCTCAGCCCCCTTTTCTCCAGGCTGAACATCCCCAGCTCCCTCAGCCGCTCCTCACAAGACTTGTGCTCCAGACCCCTCACCAGCTCCGTTGCCCTTCTCTGGACACATCATAAGGCCAGGGGAGTGTATGGCAGGGTCTGAGGTTACTCCCCTCATAAGGGAAAGGACAGTCCATGTGTTTGAGGGGAGATGGACAAGTGTATCTTTCTTGGGTGTTTCTGCAGGGAGACAGTACTTGAGTCAGAGGGTGCTGGGAGAAAACAGAAGGTGGAAGTCACTTTGTCAGGGGTGGGAAGGAAAACTCAAGCAAGATCTGTTATTTGCCTCCTGCTAAGGTGAGGCAGGAGGCCTGGATGGGTGGCAGTGGTGATGTTCCTGCTAGACCATGTGAGTCTGAGACACAGGGACCTCCTGGTCAGAATGAGGAGGACAAACATGCCTACTGGCACAGCGCTGTTTCTAGGTCTGCTGGCAGCAGCAGTGCCAGGCTGGGTGAACAGAGATGGCAGGCGTCATCCTCCACCTGGCTGACCAGGGTCCTATCGCAGTTCATGGGTGTTCTGGTTTGAGAAACCTCCAACAATTTATTGTCATTTAGACAGTTTTTCTCTTACCTCATGACCCCTCCCCAGCTGGGAAAGGGAATTGGGGAAAAAACAAGGAAACCTGAGGGTTGAAATAAAAACAGATTTAATAGGAGAAGACTAAAAAAATAACTTTAATAGCACTAAAGAATAACTATTGATCCTGATACCGATATAAAATATGCAAGGACTGTCCCCAGCCCATTCCCCAGCAGAAGCCCTGCACTCCCAGCAGGGACAGCATATGTGGGACCCTGCGAGTGCTGTGGCTTCGGGAGGGAGGGAAGGGCTCCAGGACCACAGCAAGGAGTTCTCTGCACCCGCTATCATCGAGGAAGAGAGGAAACTACCTGGCAAACTCTCTAATTTATACTGAATGTGGCATTCATGGTATGAAATAATCCTGTTGACAGCCTGGTTAGAGTGCCAGGGTCTCACTCCTCATCCCTGCTGCTAGAGATGCTCAAAAACACTGAGACCTTGAATCCCACAGAGCCTGGCTGTGAAGGAAATATTTTCACAAATTCAGACACTAGAGCCTTCTAGAAATACAGCTTTCCCAAGCATTAGGAGATAAATTAGTCCTGAGCGGCTCAACCCAGGACACAGTGACAATGCTCGCAGTGCAAGGGATGCCAGCCCCCAGAGGAGAGGGTGCTCAGCCCTTGAAGTGCATTCATGTGTTTGAGGAGTCCAGTGAACACAAGTGTGTGTGTGAGAGGTAGCAGGTCCAAGTCAGGGTACGTCTGAGCCCCGTGCTGTGCAGACGCAGTGCTCTTGTGCAGATGGGTAATAGCTGTGCTGGGAAGGTGGATGGGAACAGCAGCACCCCCAGGATAGACGCCTGTGCTGATGGTGATAGAGACATGAAATCTGCCACATGGACACTTGGATTTCTTCAAAGAACTCTCATAGCTTTGTGAGAGAGAACTTTCCTTTGCAAAAACCACCTTTCTTCTGATATTACATTTACTTATATAGGCATTAATTGTATTCGTTAGAAGAGTCTCTAGTAATTTGTGCTGTGCGATTCTGAGACTTAATGGCCTGGAACATTACAAAAATTACATCACATTAGCAACATTCCACTCTTCTAGATAACCACCTCACTTTCAAGTGAGAGATAAGACATCCTGGTTAGTAGTTGAGCTATTTCATCCTTACCTTCCCTTGGCACTCTTGGGTTAATGTAACCTGGTACTGGCAATTTGTTACTCTCTGCTTTGTTGATACGTTTTCTAATCTCTTCTACAGAGATTTCAACCTGAGACTCTATAAAACAGTGGGTTGAGGGCAGCACTCGTGCCAAGCTCCTGTGCAGTAAACTGATACAGAGGGATTATCTGAGCATTCCTACGGCCCATGGACTATGTGCTGGTCTCACAGAGAGCTCAACATTATTTCTTATGCCTTTTGCAATGAGTGACTCAACATTTTTCATAGTTGGGCTTTCTGGTCTTAAGAGCATCTCTTCTGTCATTTACCCATCCCACCTATTTTCTGGGGTTTTGCTCTCATTTCTCTTTGTGAAGTTGTGTGTATTTACTTTGAGCTTCCACTGTGGATTGTCTGAATACTCTTCATGCAAGGGTTTTTCACTCTTTTACTATGTCTTTGTTCTGATTTAATTCACCTCCTTTGGTATGTAGCAGAAGAGTATTGATTATATGTTGGTCTTTGGCAGGGGGGATGGTGTGGTGTGTGCTGTGCGTAAGCATACTGCTTTCTTCAAAACAACACTAGGGACAATAACAGCTGCATATTGAAATTAAATGGCCATTTTAGGGTTGTTCTTTTGTAATGATGGAATGAGTACTGTGCTGTGCTGTCATCCAGTGTGACCTGGACAGGCTGGAGAGCTGGGCAGAGAATAACCTCATGAGGTTCAACAAGGGCAAGTGTAGAGTCCTGCACCTGGGGATGGACAATACCAGGCACCAGTAGAGGTTAGGGGTGGATCTTCTGAGGAGACGGATCTGGGGGTTCTGGTAGATATTAAACTATTCATGAGCCAGCAATGAGCCCTTGTGGCCACAAGGGCCAATGGAATCCTGGGCTGTGTAGGGAAAAGTGTGGCCAGTAGGTGGAGGGAGGTCATTCTCCCCCTCTCTGCTCCATACTGGTGAGGCCACAACTGGAATACTGCATCTGTTTCTGGCNTTCAACCCCCTCCCTGGATGCAGCCCTGAGTGATGTGCTCTGGGCAACCCTGCTTTAGCAGGGGAGTGGGACTGGGTGAGCTCTAGAGGTCCCTTCCAGCTCTGACAATTCCATGATTCAAGTAATCTCAGAGTTAAGTAGTTCAGAGAAAGTTTTAATGACATAAGCTGGGTAGCAGTACATCTCTGGAATGTTATAACCAATGCTGTGTAACTCGTAACTCTGTGAACTAACATTCCACATGGTTTTTTTTCCTTTTTTCACAGTTTCACCTGGCTTTGCAGCCAAGTCCACACCAGCCTGGTGACCCACTTCCGTGGTCAAATTGTTGCCGAGTTTGACAAGGAATTCCGGTACTTGTACGCAGAGTCCCGTGCAGTGACCAGCTTCTGTGTGCCAGATCCTGGAATGTGCCCGTCTTCTCGGAACACCTCAAAAGCTGCCAACTCCCTTTTAAAACCCACCCAGCTAAATGATGCTGAAACCTTGAGCCCCTCCAGCAGCCTCTCCAACATAAGCATCAGAAGCATAAAAATGTCTCCCTTTCTAAAAAACTCCAGCTGCAACCTACACCAGGAAAAGCAAGATTCAAGCTCTGATTCTGGGAATAAGAAGGGGAAGGAAGACACACCTCTGAAGCCGGCTTGCCCTAAGCAGCAAGGAGAACCACCAGACTCACCAAACAATAAATCCACCCCAGCCATGTATCACAAACCAAATTTTATGACAGCAAGGACATTCTTGCAGCCAGAGCCTTCCCCTGCCCCGAGTTCCAATAAACCTAATTATCAAGGGGACAATAAAGTGAACAGCAGCCACTGCTCCCCCCAGGAGCCCACATTGCAGTCCCTTTCCGATGGTGCCAGTAGCAATGGGACAAGCATGAAGCAGAAAGGGCCTGGTGCTACCTCCAGGGAACCGACCACAGAAAATGACAGCACTTTTTATGGGATGGAAAAAAGAGAGAGTGCCAGACAAGAAAAGCTGGACCTGCTGTCCCCGTACAGCCAGCTAAAACGAGATAAAAAGCCTGTAGTTCCTTGCTATGACAAACTCACTGAGGACGTGCTGATGGAAAAGAACAGTGCTTATGGGGCTGAGAAAAGAATGACTCTTGGGCACAGTAAGTTGGACCTGATCACCAAGTACAACAAGTTAAAATCTAAACATATACACAGTCGGTTCGAACTCTGACCTGGGCCTTGAGGTGTCCTTTGGTCTTATTTTCAAGTGGCTGTTTTACCCTACTAATTGTCATATCTGAGGCTTGAAATCAAAATACGGGTGGCAAATTAGTCTTGTTCTTATTAAAAGGTGTATGTGCTGTTTCTAATACATGCAGGTGACTGATTCAGGTGAGTTTAGCAAGTACAGTTCAAATTTTCAATTACAAGATCATAGAATCATAGAGTCGTTTTGGTTGGAAGAGACCTTTGAGATCATGAAGTCCAACCGTTAACCCAGCACTGCCAAAACCACAAGTAAACCCTGTCCCTCACTATCGTATCTACGTGTCTCTTAAATACCTCCAAGGTTGGCAACTCAACCATTTCCCTGGGCAGCCCATTCCAAGGCTTCATAACGCTTTCAGCATAAACATTTTTCCTCATCTCCAATCTGAACCTCCCCTGGAGCAACTTGAGGCCATTTCCTCTTGTCCCATCTCCTGTTCCTTGGGAGAAGAGACCGACCCCCTGTGGCTACACCCTGCTTTCAGGGAGTTGGAGAGAGCCAGAAGGTCTCCCCTCAGGCTCCTTCTCTCCAGGCTGAACACCCCCAGCTCCCTCAGCTTCTCCTCACAAGACTTGTGCTCCAGACCCCTCACCAGCTCCGTTGCCCTTCTGGCAATGAATCACGGCAGGAGAGAGAAAGTTGCATAAACATAATCTACACTTCTGTATTCTTCTTAACCATATACAAAAGAACTTTTCTTTCCCAAAGAACATTTCCCCCTGAACTTACAGCAAGTTCATTGCTGCAGCTGGAAACTGTTCAGCCACTGAGGTCTTCAGGGTGAGCCCAGATTCTCTTTCCGCTGAGCGATTCCTCTCTGCGTACCATGTGCTGGAAATGAAATAGTCAAAGGCAGGTTCACATCATTAGAAATAAAGGATCTGTTCTGCTGGACAGAGCTGTGTTGGGTCCCTTGTGGGGAGGTGAACACCCTGAGCTCAGCCGGGGCCCCTCTGTGCTGCGCTGTGTCATGCCAGCAATACGGGTGGCATGTCTGGGCATGTGGTTGTGACCTGGCTGATGTTGGCATGTAAGTGGTGTCTGCACATGGGTGGCATCACCAGTGGGTGATGTCTGAACACAGATGGTGTCTGCACAGGTGTGGGATCACCACACGGGTGGTGTCTGCTCACAGGTGGGATCACTGCATGGGTGGTTATCTGCACACAGATGGTGTCTGCACATGGGTGGGATCATCCCGTGGGTTGAGTCACCACATGGATGGTGTCTACACAGGTATGGGATCACTACACAGGTCATGTCTACACATAGATGGTGTCTGCATACAGGTGGGATCACCAATGGATGGTGTCCGAATATGGATGGTGCCTGCACATCGGTGGGATGATCCTATGGGTGGATTCACTACGTGGATGGTGTCTGCACAGGGGTGGGATCAGCATATGGGTGGTACCTGCACATGCATGGTGTTTGCACACAGGTGGGATGAGCACATGGGTGGTATCTACACGTGGATGGTGTCTACACAGGTGTGGGATCACCTTACATAGTTGTGTCTGCACGTGGGTGGTGTCTGCACACAGGTGGGATCACCACACAGGGTGTTTGCACAGGGGTGGGTGATATCTGAACACAGGTGGCAGCTGGCACAAGTCATGCCTGGACATGGGTGGCATGTGGGTCCTGGGGTGGCATGTCTGCAGGCAGGTGACACATCTGCAAGTGGGTGCTGCTGTACACGGACAGCGTTGGCATGAAGGTGATGCCTGCATTGGGGTGGTGTGGCTGCACACGGGGACATCCAGACAGGGACTGCGGTGGTGGCCCACGGAGGGTGCACCGACAGCAACGGCACACCGGGGCCCCTGGTGGCACCTTCAGGTGTAGGCGGCCTGTGCGGGCACGTGGGTGGCCTCAGCCAGTGGTGATGTAGCCGGGCGCAGGGTGCCGTGGCGGAGGCTGGGGCGCCGTGGGATGCCCCGGGGCTGCCATCGGGGCAGGGCCCTCCAGGGGGCGACCCCATCACAGTGGCGCCCGCTGGGGCGGCCGCACCTCCCGGCCGCTGGAGGCGCTATTCCCGCCGGGGCCGCTATTCCCGCCGGGGCCGCTCTGCTCCGCGCCTTCCGCCCGGCCACATCGAAACCGGAAGTGGTGGCACCACGTGTGTCCGCCAGAGGCTGAGGCACTGGTCGCGCGTCCCTGTTCTAGTCATGGCTGTCCGCGCCAGCTTCGAGAATAACAACGAGCTGGGCTGTTTCGCCAAACTCACCAACGCCTACTGCCTCGTGGCCATCGGCGGCTCCGAGAACTTCTACAGGTGAGGGAGCCCCGAAGGCCCGGCCCGGCCCGGCCCGGCCGCCGCCTCGGCGAGCCCCGCGGCCCTACCCTAACGGCGATTTCTCCTTGCAGCGTCTTCGAGGGGGAGCTGTTCGGGACCATCCCTGTGGTGCACGCTTCCATCGCCGGCTGCCGCATCATCGGCAGGATGTGTGTGGGTAGGTGGCGGGGCGGCCTTTCGCTCCGGGACGGGGCCCGGCCGGGTGTGGTGGGAGAGGAGCTCTGGAGGAGCTCCAGTGGAAACAGGAGGGCGGTCCCGTCTTCGACTGGTGCACACTGGGACGTTTAACTGTAGCGAGGGGTGGGGGGGGGTCCGACGGGCAGCACCTCCCATCCTCAGAGTTTCTACGTTAATGTTTGAAAAGGAGGGAGTGAAAATGGAAAAAAGTAAACCTCACCCGGTAACAAAGGAGAGTTGGCCTTGTAGGGCCTAAAGACGAGCTAAAGACTCATGTAAGTATGCTTTCTGGTAAACTGAGAAAAGTTTCGGTTTTTTTAAGGTTAATGGTTCAGTGCCAGTGCTGGAGGGACAGAGCCAGGGGAGGGGGTAGGAATTAACAAGCGTGAAAGTCAAAGAAAAGTCTTTCATCTGTCTTTGGCTAGTGAGACTCTGAGCAGTCAGATTAACTTCTTGCTTGAGATTTGTTCCTGTGAAATGAAAGCTTCTGTCCATCGTGTTGCACCGCTGTGCCACGGTGGTGTAATACAAGAGTAAAACATCTCTACATTTTGTGGGCCAATTGGCATCTGCAGGGGAAATTCCTAATCAGAGAGTTTAATTGAGGATTTCAGGCTTTCTTTTAGCTCTGTTGAAAAAGAGGAGTGATAGTGGCATTTGCCCATTTCGACTCTGAGACAAACCTGCGCTTCGTCCTGGTTGTTCCCTTACCAGCAGTGCTGTGTTACTCTTAAATGGTAACATTATTTCTCTTGGGCTGAATTCTGGGCTTGGGAGGAGTGGGCAGGGCAAGGGCAACTGAAGCCATTGGGTGAACATCAGGAAAGTAGGAAGCCCTGAGGAAATATTCTAAATATTCTTTTTTTTTTTTTCCCAATTGATCATTGTAGGAAACAGACACGGGCTGTTGGTCCCAAGCAGTACAACAGACCAAGAACTCCAACACATCCGCAATAGTCTTCCAGATTCTGTACGAATTCAACGAGTGGAAGAGCGTCTCTCAGCACTGGGCAATGTCACTACCTGCAATGACTATGTAGCTCTTGTTCACCCCGATCTTGACAGGGTATGTGGCTTTGTAACATACATATATATATATAATTCATAGTGGGTGCACCTGAAATGATTGCTAAGCTGCAGTTTGGGTTTGTATTTGTTGAGGCTTGCTGTATGTAGCATGAGGATCAGAAGACCTAAGCTGACAGCTGAGCTAGTGTCACAGAGGAGGCTGTGCTGCCTCATCTTGCCTTTCTTAGGTTATTGGGAGTGGTCACCATGGATCCATCAAGGGGAAGTTGTACTTGCCCAGTCTGATAGCCTTCTGTGACTGGCTGAGGGGAGAGCAGTGGATGTTCTCTACCTTGACTTCAGTAAGGCTTGTAATGCTGTCACCTATAGGTGACCTCATAGGTCAGCCTAGACAATGTGGGTTGGATGAGAGGCCAGTGGGGTGGATGGAGAACTGGCTGAATGGCAGAGCTCGGAGGGCTGTGATCAGCGGCTCCAAGTCCAGTTGGAGGCCTGTCACTAGTGGTGTTCCCCAGGGGTTAGTACTGGGTCTGGTCTTGTTCTATATATTCATTCATCAACAACCTGGATGAGGAGACAGAGTTTGCACATTTGCAGATGACACCAAACTGGAGGGGTGGCTGACACACCAGAAAGCTGCGCTGCCATTCAACGAGACCTGGACAGGCTGGAGAGTTGGGCAGAGAGGAACCTGATGAAGTTCAACAAGGGCAAGTGTAGGATCCTGCATCTGGGGAGGAATAACCCCCTGCACCAGGACACATCCAAGTTGATAGTTGCAGGCAGGAACAGCTTGACTTCAAATTCTACAATATAGCTTTGCTGAGGACTTTCTCTTTTTACGTTTGCAGGAGACAGAGGAGATCTTGGCGGATGTACTGAAGGTTGAGGTTTTCAGACAAACGGTAGCAGATCAGGTGCTGGTAGGAAGTTACTGTGTTTTCAGTAACCAAGGAGGAATTGTGCACCCCAAAACTTCAATTGATGATCAGGATGAGCTGTCTTCATTGCTACAGGTCCCACTTGTGGTAAGGCATTTGTGGGTTTGGTTTTCTTTTGCCGCTCCCTTCCCACCCAATTCTCAGTTTTATTGTTTCTACATCTCGCAGGCTCCTGGATAGTGTTCTCTCTGCAGAGCTTTCCAGGTGGGAGATGAGGAGACCTGAATGGGGCAAGTCTCCTGAGACGTTTTCCCTCTCTTTTCTGAGCCTGGATAAGCTGGTTACCACCATTAGTTTGCTTCTGAACATGGCTCTGCTGGGATTATGCAGGTTGTGCTGATGGAGTTACACAGAATGTGAGATTGTCTGTGATTTGTCTAAAAGCAGTGTTTAAAAAAAAAAAAAGTAGTAAAAGCCTGTGCCTGCCTCAACTGGATTTGTGAATTTCAGAATTTCAGGATTGCTAGGCCTTGATGCTTCCTACTCATTATATTTTATTTCACCGAATGTCACACAGTTCTTTCTCCAGAGATGAAAGACCATCCATTAATCTTGGTACATGAAATTTTCATAACTTTGTTGATGGCTGAAGCATTAACATTTCCAGGAGTGTGAGTCGAGGCTCTCCATTAAAGACTGGTGCTAAGGATGCACGAGGAAACGCGGTGCTGTGAGTGTGCCTTGTTAACTCTTGCCACTTGGCTTTTGGCAGGCTGGGACAGTGAATCGTGGGAGTGAGGTGATTGCAGCAGGGATGGTTGTGAACGACTGGTGTGCCTTCTGCGGGCTGGATACAACCAGCACCGAGCTCTCCGTCATCGAGAGCATCTTCAGGCTGAATGAAGCTCAGCCAAGTACCATCGCCACCAAGATGAGAGATTCCTTGATTGACAGGTAAGGAGGATCCAGGGCTGTGTATAATCACAGAATTGTCAGAGCTGGAAGGTACCCCTAGAGCTCACCCAGTCCCACTCCCCTGCTGAAGCAGGGTTGCCCAGAGCACATCACTCAGGGCTGCATCCAGGCGGGGCTTGAAGGTCTTCAGAGAAGGGGACTCCACACCCTCCCTGGGCAGCCTCTGCCAGGGCTCTGACACCCTCACCACAAAGAAGCTTTTTCCTCATATTTGAATGGAACTTCCCATGTTCCACCTTGTGCCCATTGTCCCTCGTCCTGTCACTGGGAACCACTGAGAAGAGTCCGGCTCCATCCTCCTTCAACCCACCCTTGTGAGCATGAAGAAGGTCTCCCCTCAGCCTTCTCTTCTCCAGACTAAAGAGTCCCAGCTCTCTCAGCCTTTCCTCATCAGGGAGATGCTCCAATCCCTCCATCATCTTTGTTGCCCTACGCTGGACTCTCTCCAGTAGTTCCCAGTCTCTCTTGAACTGGGGAGCCCAGCACTGGAGGCAGGATTCCAGTTGTGGCCTCACCAGTGCAGAGCAGAGGGGGAGAATGACCTCCCTCTACCTACTGGCCACACTTGTGAGCAAAACAGGCAAGGTTTTACTAACGAGCTGTTTTCACGATTTTTCTTTAATGGTTTTTATTTTATTTTTTTACTTCCTATTTCCTTTTGTTGGGTCACGGACAACAATTACCTCGTTGCAGAAGGGTTTGTTTCCCTGTAGCTGATGAGCCTCCTGTATGGAAATTTAAGGATTTTTATTGCAATTATAGTACTTCCTGTGAGAAATGGTATTCAGCTTTCAGATACAGCTGTTCAGTGCTTAGCTGTGACATGAATGGATTTTTTTAAACAAATCTTGTTTTAAAAATGAAAATACCAATGACTTTGCTTGACATCTTGGCTTTTGATTGCTATAACCCATAAAACTATATTTCAAATGCCTGCTACAACCCTTTCTGGAGCTAAGAAGACTTTGGAGCTTGTCAGCTGCTGCCTTAAATTTTTTTGAAGCCTTTTTGTCAAAGCCTTTATCCAAGTTAGCTTTTAATGGGAGGTAGGTTTTCTTGTTCTCTGCCTGGACTGGTGGTGACCTGGTGACTGGTGGACCTTCCCCATTCATTAATATATGCAAATTTTTTTACAAGGTTTAGGCATAAGTATAGATGAATGTCCTACACAAACTTCATTTGGGCTTCCATCTGATTATAACTCTTTAATGTCCATGACATGATGCTGGAAGTGTGTCCTTGAGCTACTTGGGCCATTGGAACGTAGTGGTTGAGTTCTCAGTTACCATAAGAATGTTTGGGAACGGTTTATGGCATAAGGAAAGAATAAGGAATTCCTTGAATAAAGAACCCTTTGAAAGAGTTCCTTGCTACCCCTTCACAGCTCCTGTACAAAGGTTTGATGTCTCTGAGCATAACAAAGCCATAATTAAACTCAGAGCTTTTGATAACGACCTAGGTGTGACAAGCCTGTTCTGTGGATGGTCGTCAGCTGGGTCTGATCCCCCTTTTCATAGACCCTCAGGTTCTAGGAAGGGAAATTTTTACTGGGCCTTTGTAATGGGAGGTAGAGGAACAGCCTGTACTGGTGTCTTGAAATGCCTTCTGTGCTCCCTGCCACTCGCCTGCTAAATCTCCTTTCTCTTTTGTCTTTTCAGCTTGACATGAGCGTTGCTGGTTCGTTCTCTCCAGAAAGCTCCCGGGAGCGGAGTCTCCGGCAGCACTTTGGATTACGGGCGGCTGGACCCTCTGATGTTGTTTCCACAGGCCTGGCCCAAGGAAGAGGCTACAAACCCAACTTCTTGTAGTGTTTTGTAAACTCAGTATTGTTACAAAACCTGACAAATAACACACATACCTTACAATTAAGGAATGCTCTCTATCCCTTTGCTGACATTTTTCAGTTCTTCAGCCGTGCTTTTTCGTTTTGTGATGCTGCCTGAGCTCCTCAAATGAGCCCACGGTTTTTATTTTTGTGTCTCTTGGATTTCTGTCACTAGAGATTATTTTGCCTTAAATAACGCGTGGGTGTTTTGCTGCACACAGCCTGTTTCAGCCCGTATGTGGCACTGCCCTCTCTTTCCACGCTCCCACTAAAGCCCCTTGTTTGTCCAGCACCAAAAATATAGTCATTTACTTGCCACAGAATCCCTCAGAAGCCATCGCTCTCCTGCCCTCACTCGCAGCTATTCCTGAGGACGGTGACTTGCAGTGATCACCTCTGGTTAAAACTGGAGTTTCCCAGAGTCGTTCCAGGGGTTTCTGACAGCACCAGAGTGTGCCTGTCCCTGGAGCACTGGTGTTGGGTCTGTTTGGAGATGCCTGGTGGTGTGTGTGCTGCTTCTTGGGCATCTGCAAGAAAGAGCCTAGGGAAACGTGCTGTTGCCAGGGGCCTTCAGTGTGTTCTG
>VXBJ01002093.1:0-52647 GCA_013400055.1 Nycticryphes semicollaris | reverse complement strand
TTTTTTTTTTTAATGATGGCTGTTGGAGGTTGCTCAAAGGTTTGGGCTGTCCCAGTCCCAGAGAAGATGGCATCATACAGGTGAGGTGGATGTGCCATGCGGCTGTGGCTGTGGCATTCTACCACATCTAGAGTACACATAGCAACAGACAGAGCAGCACGTGTGGGGGGCGTGTCTAATTAGTAGCTCCGATTTCATTTGGTCCTTTGCACTCCTTCACCCATCATGAGACATTATCACATTGTTTCACTACAACTCAAAACTGTTGCATCTACTAGCTTCTCACTTACTTTGTAATATGTTTGTATTTTTTTTTTTTTTAAGTTTAAATACATAAACAGCTCGGCTACAGAAATCAATTATGAAGGACAAAATACAGCTTGACATCACGTGTTGCGCAGTCCTGGTGGGCATCACGAGAAGGATCTATGTCTCTACCCTACTTCACCACCGCAGTGGTTGAGCACTAGTTAGAAATTCAGAACGTTGACAATCTTTCCACTTCTGCATTCCTCATCAGTGCAATTAGGAATATTTTTAGCATGTTTTTCAACCTTGGCTTCTATTTTTTTTTTCTCTGTAGCTGACATTTTAAAGGTGGTATTTTTTCTCTACTAACTGGACATTCTGTGCATTTACTGGTGCAATGGCACTTAATTGCACTGGAGGAAATTCAGTTATAGGCAGAGGGCTTACACTAATCATCTGTTCCTCACAGAGCGCGTGCAAAGCAGTTGGTGTGCTTGTGTGAATGGCACTTCTGTGCAGGGCTGGATCTTGCCATTGCACTGAGATGCTCTTCTCCCACTCTTATTTAACATGGCAGAAATACCAGCATCAACAACAAAATGGACTAAGTTGATGTTTAGGACCCAACATCCTCAACCCTTCATGGTTGTAGGAGGGATCAGCAGAAGCTACTGTTGGAGGAAGAGACTTGTGAAGGGTCACGAGCCCAAAGTTCAGGTATTTATTTAGACTTTACCTGATTTTTACACCTGTCAAATGTGGCTAGTGGTGGACTCGCTCTACTGCGTGACATGTCCCCCTCCGGCCTTGCCAAATATCTGTGAAGAAATGAGCAAAAACAAAAAAACACCCCCACCAAATTCCGAAGGCGTACAATGTTTGTAACATCTACAGGGACTGGATTTAGTTTTATAAACAGGCCTAATTCTTACTGTATCTTGACCAGTTCAGCAAAATATGACAATCTCACTCCAAACGAACATTTCCACTCTCCTGAAACCCAACAAACGAATTCCACAATCTATTTAACACATGCCACGGAACAACAATTTACCTTTTCCCAGCATCTTAGTGGGGGCAGTCTCTGGCTATACAGATTTTTCAAAGTATCAATTACCATCCGTTCATCGTTTCTCACTGATGGGAGCTTAAAACAACATCATATGACATTTTAAATATTTCTTTCATGAATGGCTCCCAAAACAAAAACATGCATTCCCATGATTGTTGGTTTTTTGTTTTGTGTGGTTTTATTTTTTTTAGACCCAATTACTTTGTCTTCAGTTTGTCCCAATCTGGGGGATGCTTGTCACCAGGTGACGTTACAGTGTCTGCTTGGATGCTTCTAGAGCTTCTGCTCTGCACTCAAGGACCTCTCTGAGTGTGTCGTGGCTCCTCGTGCACGGTGCTAAGTGGCAGAATCAGTTAGTTATGAATGTACAAAACATCTGACCAGCAGGTATTGGAAAATTGTATCCAGGCAATTCCCTGGATCCTGTAATAAACTAAGATCTTTTAGAATGGTTCAGCATCAAAATGTCTTCTGCTTACGATACTGAATTGTTCCTGTTCATAGGTTTCATGGTCTTAATTCGTTTATGAGACAGCTATTAAAAAAAATGGTTCTGTTCAGAGGTGGTTGAGCTACACTGGAGAATGCTGGGTTTAACAGGGAGCACTGGTGCAGGGAACTGAGGGAAGATTCCCGGGTGGGCTTGTAACCTGTCTTGGAGGCTCTGCAGTGGCAGAGGGAGCCTGTGGAGGATGGCACACCAAGACACGCGACCAAGGCAGTGAAAAGGAAAGAGGCTCCATGCTTCAAGGCTGCCTGTGGTTTTTCCAGTTTTCCTGCTTCTTTCAGTCCCAGGCTGTCCAAAACTTGTAGGTCACTGAAGTAGTTTTGTTTGATAGGCTTTTGAATGCTTTTTTTTTTTTTTTTCCTTTTTATTTGTGTCCATAGTCCCCATCAGCGCAGCGAGATGAGACGTGCAGCGGGCTGTGTCATACCCACTCCTGGACAGGTCTTTTGTAATACACAACGTTTTGCTGCACCTCTTTGTTTTTAAACTGGAAGATCGTGTATACCAAGACAAGGATACAGAGAGACAAAATGCATGGGATGACAACTGCAATTGCATTGACAGTGCTAGGCACATCGTTTATTGTCACCATAATATCCACGTCGTCGTGGGGGAGGCGCCGGTCCTTGCTTCGTTCCACGTCCTTCTGGTTACAGCCCATCCAGTCCTTGAGGATTGAGCGGGGGTAGCCTGGCTCCACGCTCAGCCGCTGGTTATCAAACTTCCAATACTCCTTCCCTTTGTAGAAGTAGGTATAGACTAGGAGACAAAACAGAGAGTATTTCTCATCAAACCGTTTCCACACCGGGATGAGCTGAGCATGTGTGAGGATGTGCCAATGGCCAGAGGTGGCAGCTGTCTGAGCCAATGACACACATTCATTCAGGGCACCCCAAAACCACTGGTGGTGGTTTTGGAGCCAGGATTCAAAGGAGAAGCTGTAATCCTGGCCGGGGGGTGCAACGTTGCCCACAGAACATCATCCCCCTTGGCCAAGACAAGCTGTGAATAACAGAAACCCACCTAACTAACTTTAATGTAAGTGTTCTGCAGTGAGTTATTTTTTTATTAAAGCATCTGTAAACATGAGCTCATCATGAGCAATTAATGTGATCTGCGGAATGACAGCGTGCGCCTGAGTGCAACGGAGTCTGGAGGAACACTCAAGGTTTCTGTTCACCCTGCCTGAGGGAGCAGATGCTGAATAAGGTGAGTCCTTCGAGAAGATCTGGGCTTTTTTAAGGAGCAGTCTTGTCCTGCTGCTAATAAAAGGCTGATGGTTTATGCTTCATGTTGTCTGAAGTACCCCTCATCTCCTCAAATGACTCCTTTTCTCATCATTCTCAAGTGTTTAGAAAAAAAAAAAAGAATAAAGGAGAAGGGAAGAGTGGTGAAATCCTTGGGCCTCCTGTACATGTCCTCTAGCCTAGCCTGACATCCCTCATTTCACCCTGTAGCCCCAAATTTCCTCATGAGCCCTCCTGTTAGTTCTTTCCCCAAATATAGTAAGAAGAAGAAATCTTCACATTGGAGAACAAAATGTGTTGGAAGGAGCCTCAGGAGGTCCAAGCCCCTGTTCAGGGCATGGCTAACTTCAAAGTTCATCAGGTAGGTAGGAGCCTCTACCAGAGTAGCCTCATGCTGAGGTCTACAGGTAAGAAATGTGGAGAAGAATATAAGTTACTTGCACCAGTACAAGTTGGGGCTGACCTGCTGGAGAGCAGCTCTGCAGAAAGAGACCTGGGAATCCTGGTGGACAACAAGTTGCCCATGAGACAGCAATGAGCCCTTGTGGCCAAGAAGGCCAATGGCATCCTGGGGGGCATCAGGAAGAGTGTGACCAGCAGGTGGAGGGAGGTCATCCTGCCCCTCTGCTCTGCCCTGGGGAGGCCCCATCCTGAGCACTGGGTCCAGTTCTGGGCTCCTCAGTTCAAGGACAGAGAACTGCTGGAGAGAGAGTCCAGTGGAGGGCTGTGAAGATGATGAGGGTCTGGGGCATCTCACTCACGAAGAAAGGCTGAGGGACTTTGGTCTTTTCAGTCTGGAGAAGACTGAGGGCGGATCTAATAAAAGCCCATAAATACTGAAAGGGTGGGTGTCAGGAGGATGGGGCCAGGCTTTTTTCAGTGGTGCCCAGGGACAGGACAAAAGGGAATGGGCACAAACTGGAACTTGGAAAGTCCCATCTAAACATGAGGAGGAACTTCTTCACTTTGAGGGTGGCAGAGCCCTGGAACAGGCTGCCCAGAGAGGTCTCTGTCTCTGGAGACATTCCACATTCCAACCCTGTCTGGACATGTTCCTGTGCAGCCTGCTCTGGGTGGACCTGCTCTGGCAGGGGGTTGGATGATCTCCAGAGCACCCTTCCAGCCCCACAGCATTCTGTGATTCTGTATCACTCTATGATATGGCTTCCTCGCAATTAGGACCCAAGAGGACTTGGGTAGGACCACTGTGGCAGCAAAACCAGACATCCCCTTTCCCTCACCCAGAGCTGGCATTACCATGGTGTGGTTCAGCGACTGAGGAGGTGCATGTGTTGGACTGAAGGTCAGAAGGATCCCAGACTGTTGGTGCTCATTGGGTCAGGGTGACCCTTGAGACTGTCCAAGATTCCTGTCTCGGGGAATATCGGAAACACCCCACATCCAACACTCCAACTCCTGTGGCAGACAAACCCATCTAAGAGGCATAAGAACTCTGGGTACGTACAGCCTTCTTTGCTGATAAAGGCTCCCTGTGGAGCCTGAGGGATTCCTCTCCACACGGTGATGGGCTTTGGGTACCCTGGGTCCGTTGCTCTCTTGTCCTCGTTGTACCTCCAGTACCTGTCGCCTTTGAAGAAGTAGGTTTTGCCCACCGGCTCCCAGCGCAGCGCTGTGTCAATGCCTTCCCGGGGCAGGCAGCTCCCCAGCTCCACCAGACTTTGGGGGTAGCCTGGCTCTGCTGTCACCTCTTTAAAAACCCAGTATTTATCCCCTAGAGAGAAATGGGGGGACAAACAACAAACACATTTGCCCACTTAGTGATTGAATCAATATAAATCTAAAACAGCCACAGTGAAGCACAGCATGTTGAGGACTTCCAAGCTTAACTGTACTACACGAAAAAGCTGCTCTTCCCTTTCGTTTTGAACCTGCAGGCTCCTGACTTCATCTGCTGCTCCTCAGCTCTTGTTTTGGAAGAGAGATTCGACAGCACTTTCCCATTCCCCTTCTCCAGGCCAGTCATGGCGCCCAAGCCTTCTCTCGCACCCTGCCTTTGTCATCACTCGTTCAGGATGAGGAGCTCCTTGCAGGAAGTCAGCCCCTACGTTTTTATCATTTCTCCTGCCTTTCCATGAGCCTTCTCAAGTTTTAACAATTTATTGAGCTGAGGGACTGCAGGTGCAGCTACACAATTCAGAAGAGCAGGCAGTGTGGTTCTTCAGGGGCACATGGAAAATTACTTCCAGCCACTGTTCTGGGCTTACAACCTGCTCTCCAGTCACAGCATCCTGCTCAGGCTCTGCCACAGTGCAAGTTGCCAATGTGAGCCACAGCATAAAGCCGGTCTTTTTGTCTCTTTAGGGGACAATTGTCCAGAAATGCGGATTGGGAGAGGCCCTAATGTCCTGCCGAAACACATTCGAGGAGATAGGCAGGAGTCTGACACTCCCTGGGAAGCAGGAGCTATTTGTTGTTGTCACAGGGAAGGCAACTTCCACTAATCCATATTAGCTGTATACAGAGCTTCTCCTGGCAAGGTCAGCCCAAACTGACCTGTATTTTAAGGATTAGTGGCTGCTTGAAGTGTCCCCTTGGAAAAGGACAAGGATGGAGTGTTCCCGTTTTCACCCTCTTCATACCATGAGGAGGAGTGGTGTGAAGCAGGGGTGGTAGGATCAGACTGAAACATACTGTACCTTTAAAGAAAACGAATTTTCCATCGGACCGCTCATAGGCTGCGTCGATCTTTGCGGGGAGGCCTTTCCAGAACTGCTCAATCTGCATGGGATACCCCTCCTGCACGCGGTTGTTGCGCAGCCGCCAGAACCAGCGATCCTGAGAAAACCAGAAGCCTCTTCAGACCCAATATTTATATCTTGAAGCCAGATCAGGCTGGGTGGCCAGCATCAAGCACTACTAGTCCCTGCCTAGGCCCCGAAACCATTAAAGACAGAAGTCCTGGTTCAGATGACAGCACCAGCCCAGCCCAACACCATCTCCAGTGAGAGAAGCGTTTCCTGGGGAAGGTGGCAGCCAAAAGGGTGAGCAGTTGATTGTTGGTGCTGTGGAAAAGGGTGGAAAGAAGGAGAGGAAAAAGGAGCAGTGGGAAGCAAGGGCACAGTTATAAGCATTTGAAACTATCTGTGAGTGACCTCTCTGTGTGTCTGAGGTGTCACAAACGTCCTGGTGCTCAACTATCAGACCCCAGGAGAGACACGGAGCCTGGTGCCCGTGCGAAGCACAGAGCATACAACAGCACAAAGGAGTTATTAACAAACCTTATAGATAAGAAATCATTCCTTACAGCTGTAGTGGATGTTCAGCGATGAGTAAGAGCTGGACAGAGTCTGAGACTTCTCCCAGACACTGTCCCAGCCTTCAAGTACTTTAAGGTCAAGCTTTTTCTGCGGCTGATACGGTTTGTCCAGGTAATGATCTTCCATATATCCCTCTCCACAGTCACACCCACTGGGCAGAGTGAAAGCTACAGGTATTTTGGGAATGGGACCGTAGCTTTCCACATTCAAGGCACTCCCTGCATGGGCTACTGAGCGAAGCCTCCCTCCCCGGCTGTGGTTACAAGCACGACTGACTCAACTTCCTCCAGAGCTTCAGGTAGGGTGAGCAGTCCCTGAAGCCCAAGGCTGGATGCAGGCCAGCTCCGGAGGCAAAGAGGCTTAGTGCCTGGTTAGGTACTGGAATCGCTTTCTGGGTTTATGGGTGGCTCCTCTCTGAGCTTGATGGTGTTTGAATTCTCTGCTGGTGCACCCAGTTTGCAGTGTGGTGCACAGGCTGCCTGGGAGAATGCCATCAGGCGCCATTTCCAAATATCATGGGGCAAATCTGCTCACATTTCCTCCTGGTACTGCTCATTTGCCAGCCTCAGATCAACAGAGCTATTTTCACAGACAATTAAAATCTCACTACCTAATCCTTCTATTATTTTTTCCAGCAACAGAACTAAAGACAGACTCATGGGTAAGCAGGAATTCTCAGTACCTTGAAAACAAACATTTCTCCTCTAAAGAGAGCCACGGTGTTAAAGTTGCCATCACAGATGTTCGGCTTTGTGCCAGGAGGAGATGGCCGATCACCCAGAGGAGGATTAGGAGGTCTTGGCTGTCTCTCGTGCTTTCTCTCCGAAGTGGAGTGAATTCTGCGAACAGGAAGAGTCGGTAAAGGCCTGGTTGGCTCCAGGGGCTCAACAGGAGGACCTAGAAGTGAAAAGAAAAAGGGTTAGTAGCGTGGACAAGTTTGGATTTTCTGTGCTTCTCCTGTAGGTTCCAAAAGGCAAGAGGCTGGACGAATGGCACTGTTGGAATTCACATACTCCTTGTGCAGAGCTCATTCCCTGGAAATGGGGAGCAGAACGAGATGCAGCCACACACGAAAGATGCCCCAAAACAGATGAGTGATAAGAACTGAAAGAGAGCTGGGATGCTTTTGTAGGTCTTCCCAAGGAGGCTGGAACTAAAAGGAAGGAGGAGCCACACCAATCACGTTCCCAACTGAAATAAAAGGAATAACCCTTGAATAGAAATGTTTAGTAGAACAGTAAAAGAAAAACAATGAAAACAAACAAAAAAATCCCAACAACAAAAACAAAACCAGAAAAAAAGTAAGGATGTGAAAACCAATGCTACAGTCTAAGGGGAACTGCGGGGGAATTTAGGAATTGGAAAGCCATTACTTTATTACAGCTTAGTCACCAATCTTTGCTTTCAGAACACCATGGGAACCCTAATGGTTGGCCAGGATAAGGGACTTGCTCTCATTCAACTGACACCCCCAACAAACACAGCTCCCCACTTCGATCCTTACCCAGCTTTGAGAGCTGACAAGGTTGCAGGAATCTAGAGAGTTATAAAAATACAAGTGACTTAGATGTGGAGCAAAGGTCTGCTTTAAAACCCTCTCCACCATAGGATGATTTCGTTAACAGTGATAAAATCTGGACCAAACCTAATTAGGAGAGTCATGGATTTCTTGTTGCTCCTCAGAAAAGGCCACAAAATAGTATGGCAATAAGCAGAAGGTGACTAGAAGCAGGAGATCTGGGCAAGTTTTCTATCGATCTGATGTAATCAAATGGGACGTGACTGTTTATTTCCACGGATCATGATTTCAGTCTCATCCTGAACAGCAATTTTGAAGGAGTTATGTGTAAAGACTGCAGGACAAACCTCCCCCGTGGGCAGAACGGGGGCTGACTGTCACAGCTACAGTATCAGTTTCCCTCCTTTGGGGGTTCAACAGTCCCACTGAGGGGCTTCACACCAGCTGGTACCACTGGCCGTGGCCTTGCTCACAGCCAGAGAGGAACCTACAAGTAAGGACTGAGGTACCCGTGGGTACCTACCCCCACCTGCAGGATTCAAGAGGACTTCTGCAGATAAACATTACACTGCTTAAAAGGATGCTTAGGTGCCCAAGTCCCCATGTCAACTTAGCTCCTCGATGTCACATTTTCAAAGAGCTCCTATAACAAATAACCCGGTCCCTGGAAAGGGGACGGGGTCAGTGAAAATCATCACCACCAGTGACAAAGACACCATCAGAGAAAGCCATGATATTTAACTGTTATTACAGTTGTAACACTAAGAATCTTGATTGTAGGTTTGATGGGTATTACGTTCAGAAAGTACCACTGCTTCCTGCAGTTCCAGGCCAGAAACCTCTACTCGTGAGTCCTGCCACTGGTAGTTTCTGGTGTTTCTGGTGCAGATACAGCACATTTTCTAGATTTCAAGCCACAGAAAACCCTCTGTAATGCACAGCAAAGTGTTCCAATAATAAAGCCCCATCTGTGCTACAATGTCTTACCTATAGTCTGAGTTTGTGCACCTCTAGATTCAGCATTTTTTTTTCTTCTCTCTAATGTCTCCACATTTAATCATTTATAGATCTTGATGAGGATGCTTTTTAAATTCTCCTTTGTGAGCTAAACAGACCAGTTCCCTCAGTCTGTAGCTGAAATGCCTTTTGGTTTGAAGATCTTGTGAGTTACTTTCACTGCTCTTCTCTAAAGCTTTTCAAATGAATTGTTACATTTCTCCAAAGTCCTGGCCTCATAATGTGAGATTTTGTGCCGTTTACCATTTTTTATTATCAACCTTTTTTATTTACTTTTATTCCAGCACTTGAATAAAAGACATTGAGTACTCCTCACATAAATCCTTTACATGAGCACTCTGGTGACAATTATTCTTGGAAAGCTGTCTACATGGAACAGATAATATTATACCAATATTGTGTATTTCTCATTCTCCTCCATTCTTAGCTGTTCAGCGTCCAGTATCTGAGGGTTGCCCAGTAAATATGGGCATGACCTTTAAAGGTCCTTTCCAGCCCAAACTGTTCTATGATGCTGTGATTCTATGAGCTTAGCAGACCACAAAGTTCTTTCAAATACAATTCCCGAGCTGTGACACTGCTGCTGGTGGTGATGTGTGAATCCTCCCCAGAGAGCTGCAGCAAAGCTCTGCAGAGATTGCCTGTCACAGGGGCAGCAGGGCTGGACCCCTCTTTTTAGTCAGGCAATGTGGGTGCATCCACATATGCCCTTCAGTTCATCTCAGGAACACACTTTTCAAGAGATGCTCCATCATTTGCAATTTCTGTGCTTTGATTCACGCTGAGGTTCATGAAATGCCTTCTTTTTGGACAAAGATGCACTTCTGAGGTGCCTCTAGAATAGTGTAGCTGCAATGAGACATCACAGGGCACAGCCAGAGCTCATCCACAAAAACCACCCCCTTCCCAGAAATGCAGAGGGAGTGTCAAACCCTCAGCACTCTACTGACTTAACACCAGCCCTACAGACTTTTGTAGCTACAGATGAGAAAAGGTAAATCTTGCCCTAAGCAAGGAAACAATAAGTAGCGACTGACTCCAGGTCAGTGTGGGCCTTTTACTCCCATGCCACTGCCTACATGGCTTTGAGTAGATGTGCTTTCTAAATAACATTGAAAAAACTCTTAACACGTGTCCTACATGAAAGGATTCCCCTGCTGACAGACTGATACAAGGATCATACAATTATCCAGGTTGGAAGGAACCTTTCAGATCATCAAGTCCAATCACCCACCCAACACTGACAAAACCACCACTAACCCTTGTCCATCAGCACCACGTTTGCCTGGCTTTTAAATCACTCCAGGGATGGTGACTCCACCACTGCCCCAGGCAGCCTGGTCCAATGCTTAATAAACCTTTCAGTGTAAAAATCTTTCATCTCTCTAAATGAGACTGTAGCATGTTGCTACAGAAGCACAGGAGAGATGTAATTCTTCCTTCCCTTCCCTTTGCAAGAAGCTAATGCTGCCATGCACTGACCAAATCAGGGATGCATTTGCCACATATGGATCAGAAAAGCCTCTCTGGAGCTCAGTTTCAGTGGTACAGTGGAGGAATTTCATCAGACCGCTGTTTGGTAGTTGGCAGAAGACCTCCTCCAGATCCAGCATGGGAGAGATCCCTGTCTTGTGAGAGAAAGCTTGAAGCAAATCCATCATCTGACCATAATGAGGACTCCCAGTAGCACCAGTGGCTTTGAACAGTCTGTGGTGGCACAGCTGCTGTCCCAGGGCATCAGCTGGGAGGGACACAAGAAGTCCCTGTGAGGTGTGTTTAAAGTGCTCCCTGGAAGTACACGGGGTGTGAAAGGGAGCAATTGCCAAGTTGGGGCAGTTCTGCTTCTCAGGCACAGCAGAGAGAGATACTCAGATCAACAGGAAGTCTGTATTCCCAGCAATAACATGCCAGAACCTCCACACTTCGAGAGAAGAGAACAAGAATAGAGTTTTACAGAGATGACCATGAGCAGTGAGATGAGGATGTGATATTAATTTCTCCCCCCTACCCCCCGTCTTTTAAAGGAGAAAAGGGTGAGACAGGAGTAATATCTAAAGAAAATTATGATTAATGTGCCTAATTGGTCACAAAGACACCCAGAATCTGATAGTAAGGTGCTGCATAGGGGCCACAGTTCGGTGGTCATTTGCCTCCTGCGTGGTTTTAGTTAATGAAGACTCAGTCTCTTGACAAGCGAGGACCACTCCTGTGCGGGGTTACAGCCTGCCCTGCCCCTGCTGCAGGACAGCACAACAGCCATGGTCAATTCCCTCATGGTCAACTCAAGTGCCCAAACTCTCTCACAGTCTTCTGTAGAGAAGAGGAAAGTTAAAACAGCACCTGCATCCCAGGGGACTGACTGATGGCTTTAATTAGCCCTAAGGTGCCACTGAAAGAGAATGCAGCAAACCTGGGAGGCAGAGGCAGGTGGACACACTGTGGTGAGGACGGTGGAAACCAGCAACGACTCAGGTGAACTTGAGATTTGCATTAAGTGAAACATTTGCCAGACCAGTGGGACGAGATGGCAAGGCAGGCCCAGGAAGGGAAGCTGGGCCACCGTGCGCTTGCAATGGCCAACCCAGCCTGGCATATGGCTCTGAAGGACCAACAAGGCTTCCCCCATGCTGTGCAGGCAGCACTGGGACTTGCTTGGATGCAGACTCTGCCATTTCACTTAAAATACTCCTGTTACTGTCTCTCCCTGCCATCCATGGATTTTTCCTTGCTATCTTTCTCTTCTTGTTTTCATGCATTCTGGGTCTTCCTAAATCATCCTGATTGAAGTCTTGTCTCCCCTTGTCGTTACACAGATTGCCTTTTTATTTTTAATTGCTGCCTTCGCTTTGTCGCTGTGTGTGGGTGGACTTACAGCTAACGGAGGATGGTTACCCTGCAGTGATGCACATGCAAGAGCACACATACAACACAAAAATCCTCAGGTCCATGTGCCAGGGGAGGCAGAAATTGGTCTGCAGTCCTCAGTCTGCAGTGCCAGGTGGAGAGCAGAAGCACAGCCTGGCCACTGCTGGAGAAAGACACAGTCTCCTAAGACCTAAACCACTTCAAGCACATCCTGGCTTGAAAGCATAATTAACAGACCCTGTATAGTTTGCCAATCATTACTATTCCCAGAATCCCATCACAGTTACCTGCCTCCAGACAGGTCTATCGGCAGCAGAGATGACCGTGTGAACACAGGATTACTGAAGAGTTATCGGTACCTTGGTATTTATCGCAGGAACTGATCACACCCACCACTGACACATCCAGCCAGTATCAGCCCCTCTCACTACATTTCCAAGCAGCTTCACAGAATCAGTCAGCGCAAACCTCATTCAGAATAAAATTAACCAGAGAGGTTATTGCATGGGTCTGCAATTGGGCTGAACCCAGTCACCTCATTATTGCGTGTGATCCCAGCACCGGAGCCAAACCCACCCCCAAGGCTGAATCTGCAGCCACTTCCACAGGGAGAAGCAGGTAAGAAACCTCCTGGAGCTGGAAACTCTACATTCTGGAGGGGAAGCAACTTGCTGGGACTTTACAGACACTGTGTGGAGAAGAAGACCTTCCTCTCTCTCACAACCAAGGTAAAGAATGTCAGAAAGCTTTTGGGTCACAGCAGATCACCTTCAGAGTGTGACTTCCGCCACTGGCACTTAGCCTCCTCCCTTCATGCTTCCTCTGTCGCAGACCATCTGAATACCAAGGTGACCTGTGAAGATAACACAGAGAGAGGAGGCATTTAGGAGCCACTGTGTCGATAGTTGAGGACAAAATATAATCGCACTGTCCTCCTGGCTATTGACAGAGTGTTCCCTCAACTGCACAGCACCTGGACACTCAGCATCTCTCACCCAGCCTGATGGGGCTGCGGATGCCCTTCGTTTCAGATTCACCTGCAAACGAAGGCCTGTCTTTCTCTTCTTAATATTCACTCCAAGAATAAAATTATCAGACTACAGGCAAGCAGTCATGCTTCTGAATCACATTCAGGGTGAGGGTTTTTTGGTAAAAAGCTGAGCTGCCCGAGTGTTTCTGCAGGGCTGTACCAGCCATCCAGGTACACAGCAAAGGCTCCTCAGTTTCAAACCAAAATGTATGAGCCAACTAAGCCAAGGAAGGTGAGAGAAACCCACCCAAGCTACTCTGCAGCCTCTGGGGCAGTGGAGAGAGGTCCTTGCTCGTATGAAACGAGATAGCTGCCAACAGGCTTCCTCAGGGAGGAGAAATGGTCCATCCACAAGAGCTCAGAGCTCAGGAAGGCCTCATTTTCCTTCCTCGCTTGGTAAAACCTGTCCACAGAGCCCTCTGCACTTGAGCAGTGGGGTGAATTTGCTATTTCAGTTAGTCTGGGTATCCTCGCTACAGTCTGCGAACAAGCCCCAGCAACCACTGCATACCCAAGGGTTGGGCAGTCGAGGCCCTTGTGCCCACCACTGGGTGGCAGGAAGGGTTTCCCGAGTCCTTCTCACATAGATGTTCTCCTCTGAATGACCAACTGCAACCTGGGTGATAGAGCATTAACCTGGAAGACAAACATCCACGGCTGAAATCCTTGCTCAAGCCAAAGGGAATGCTCTCCGGGGCTCTGTAACGATTCACCGTGCAGTTGGGTTTCCTGCTTTGGGTGCAAGAAAACTGGGTCCAGGCTTAGGCAGACAAATGATGAGCGTTTGGGGCTCTGCACGATACTCCAGCTGTGGTGCTTCCAGCCCTGTTCCCCTCTGGAAAAACTTTAAGAAACCTGACATCTGCTCCACTTTTTTTTTTAATACTCAGAAAAATCTGCAGGATGAAAGAAGTATTTTATGCCCAGCCATAATGTAAAGTACAGTTTCTCCATCAGCTGAGAAACCTTCCTGAGATGGGCTTCTCCTTCCTCAGGAGGCAGCTGATCATCTCTTTCCTACCACACCCCATGTCTGCAGCTCCAGGGTTGCTGCAGGCATGGGTGAGACCCTATGTCATGGCAGAGTCCTCCAGGTGTCAGGTAGATGCCAAGGACAGCACTGAGAACCAGGTGTTTACTCCCAGCCTGTTTTTCAGAGGAATGGGAATGGAGACCTGATGAGACTCAACGGATGGACCAGAGATGGAGTCCAGTATTTCCTGATGGGTCCAACAGTCTCTGGAGAGCAGGAAAGGTGCAAATGAAGGGATGCAACATAGACAGCGTGTTGGTATCTCTGCAACAAGCTGATCCCTGATCCCTCCAGCTCTCTTAATTGCCATCTACTTTCCTTCCCCTGCCACGCTACCAGCACCATGGGACAGTGTGAGGGACCACTGACAAAGCAGCCTGAAGAGTCTCAAACACTGAAGTACCAGTCTTTCTGCTCAAGAACTGATAAGACCTTCTTACCTCTGGTGCTATTCATGGGAAGGAGAGTTGAGGACCAGTCTTAAAGAACCAGAACAGCCCTGATTTCTTTCCTGTGAAGGATGAGCTGTTTCTCCAAAACAGACACTACGCCCAGTGCTGACACTTGCCTCATTATTCATGACATGCATATTAAAATTCACACCCTGCATATGCTAATGATCATTACTGAGATCATGCTAAACATATCTGGTTGTAGCTCTCGTCTCCTCACCCAAATCATGCTGCACATCACCTGCTGCAGGAGGAAACTGATGTGAGATGAAACTGCCCCTCGCAATGGGCAAACATAAATGGGGGAAAACTTTCCATGAAGAAACTAAAAGAGAGAGGGAGAAGAAGATTTATGACCTTGGAAGATTTTTTCCCTTGAAGAGTGCTCCTGCGACCCACACTGACCAGAGTAACACCGGAGCCAGGACCAGTGACATCTTTCTCTCTCTTCTTCTATCCTTCCTCTATCCCTTTATTTTTTCCTTTTTTCCCCCCTTCTTTTCTTCTCTCTTTCTCTTTCCTTTCACAGAAGAAACACAAGGCACACCGTACCACTTGCTAGAATTCATTGTACACCTGTTATTAAGTACCACTCACCACAGTTTGTTGCATATCTGTTACTAATTGACGCAATGCATACCTTACCACTTGTCATAATTTGATCTATACCTAACTAATTATCGTGGACCTAGTAAGACCTGGTTACTAACCTAATAAATGTTTGTATACAGACCTTGAGAGTTGTCTCATCGTAGTCTGCACTGCTGGGGATTTACAAATCTGAGTCACTTACCCTCCTCCTTTCTGGGTGAGATGTGACAGGAATGGCTCCAGAAGTCCAAGACCATGCACCTTCTATGGATAAGATCTTGGATGTTACGTCATTCTCTTCCCATGGCCAAGAGGACATTATCAGAAAACAGTCCTATGCTTAACATTTCCAGGTCGTACACGACAGAAAAGCTTGCTCTGATGGTCCCACTCACAAAGCAGTGTCACCACGTGGACCTTTGGCATCAGGTTCATCCCAAACCGTCTCACACTTCCATGTAGATTACAAGACCTGGGATCGCTCTACGTGCTGCCACTGGCAAAAGGTGAAGGAAGCTATGAAACTGGTGCTTGATGCAAAGGAGTAATGAGGCTGGCAGAAGGTGCTATTTGCTTGTGGACACTGTGCCATCCTGCTCCCCTGTTCCTAGATGTCAGAGCTGGTGTGTAGTCCCTTGGCCAGAGACTGGCGTGGTTTCCTGGCCATCCTGTACCTCGGTCCTCAGGGGATGCAGCATAGAGTAATAGAATGTTAGAGTTGCCTCAGCTGGAAGGGACCTTTCAGATCATCAAGTCCAACCATTAACCCAGCACTGACAAAAACCAACACTAACCCATGTCCCTCAGCATCACGTCTGCCCGGCTTTTAAGTATCCCTAGGGATGGCGATTCCACCACTGCCCTGGGGAAGCCTGTTCCAAGGTTGTCAACCCTTTCCATGAAGAAATTTTTCCTAATATCCATTCTAAACTTCCCCTGGTGCAACTTGAGGAAATATCCTCTTGTCCCATCGCCTGTTCCTTGTGAGAAGAGACCCCCGGCTACCCCCTCCTTTCAGGGAGTTGGAGAGAGCGAGAAGGTCTTCCCTCAGTCTCCTTTTCTCCAGGCTCCCTCAGCCTCTCCTCACAACACTTGTGTTTCAGACCCCTCACCAGCTCCGTTGCCCTTCTCTGAACTTTGTCTTTTTTGTGAGAGATTTTGTCTTTCACAATTTCTTTTTTTGTGGTGAGGGGCCCAAAACTGCATGCAGCGCTTGAGGTGGGCCTCACCAGTGCCCTGGACAGGGGGATGGTCACTGCCCCAGTCCTGCTGGCCATACTGTTCCTGACACAGGCCATCCTTCTTGGCTACCTGGGCACACTGCTGGCTCATGTTCAGCCCCTGCTGACCAACACCCCTAGACCTTTTTCTGCCAGGCAGCTCTAACCACTCTTCCCCAGCCTGGAGAGTCCATGGTGTTGGTGTGACCCAAGAGCAGGACCTGTTTACATGTACACTGACCACAGAAAAGATGTGTGAGGTTGACATGTCCTCAGTGAGACTTGGGACCTTGCAGTTGTCTCCAGGTTTAATGACTTGGTCCGTCTTTGAGTGATTAGGAGACCTTTCCTTTGTGACCTTAGGCTTTGAAAGGGCCTTGAAGGTAACAGCCTGGTTTACCAGCTTCAGGCAGTCATGTAGACATGAGTGTTTTCCTGCACACCATGGCAACACCTCTGCTCCCCAGGCATAGGGTCCCTTCTAACATGAGAGACTGGTTCACAGTCTACTGCAAAAGGGCACTCAGGGCAGGACGTAAGGAACAGGAGAACCAGCCTGAAGGACAATCAGTTCAGGTTATGGGACCAGGCCAAGGGTGTCTCCTCTCTCCAGCTGCACCATAGCTGTGTGCAGCCCTGACTTCAACACTAGCAAGACTAGAAGAGGCAGTCAACAGGACACCCACAGGACCTACACACTGGCATTACTTCCAGTTTAATTCCTTCCTGGGCATGTCACTTGTGACATGGGCACATGTGTACAGTGGGAGAGATCCTTTGCAGAAAGACATGTAAAGAACAGTCAGATACTCCCCTCATTTTCTCAAGGACTGTGCTAGAAGCAGCACCTCTGGGAAGATGGAAATACTGCAGGGCTGTCTCACACACGGTGAGCTGCTGGCCTCTTCATCGGTGGAAATAAGTAACATTTTAAACACTGACCTTACACTAACCAGCAGGAAGCACAACCAAGAGATGTATCACCTACTGTCTCTTTAGTGCCAGTTTTGAAACAAATCCATCAGAAAATAACTTAACAATTCAACTAATCATTAGAGAACAGATTTAGACATATTTCTTTTCTACTGGATAAACACAGACACAACATAAAAATACATGTGAAATGCAAAATTATCAAAAGAAGGAGACAAAGCGGATTTAAGCTTTAGTAGAGCTCTTGTTCTTTGTTCTAGCACCTTGAGTGCAAGGAAAAATTGGAAATGTTAATTGAATTTATTTTTTAAAAGGCTCTGGCCCTGTGAACTGTTTTGCACCGTAGGTTCCTGAATAATAGGCACTGAGCACGTGCTGCTGCACTGCAGAGAATGTCAAAGCAGCAAGAATGCAGGAGGGTTTGGTTTTTGGCCAGGTGCTCTGGTAGAAGGGCTTTGGGCACTGCCAAAGCACAACAAAGCAGATTGGTACCGTGGAAATAAGTCACATTACTTGAATGCCTCTGCTAAAGCTACAAGAAGGATATTTCAGCGGTTCCTTCCCAGCTGTGAGAAGCTCAGAGGAAAGGATCTGTTCTCGTATCTCCAGTTCCAGGGAGAAACACAATCTGCATTTTTCCATCTTTTCTTCATGAACCACAAGAGTAAAACCTAGAATTTTGAACTAAACTTTAGTTTTTGGACCATAACTCTGTGATAAGGGATGAAATCTCTACCTGGGGAATCAACGCTCCTAGTGCAGAGGGTGCTCCTTCTTCTCCCCGCAGGACCAACGATCTCCACCACCACCATCACCATCCCCAACCCGCTCCAGTTCAAAAGCCTCTGAGAAGAGCTGCTTGTGATTCCACAACAATCAACAGACTAATTCCTAATTACTACCTGCACCAGGTAGTAATTAATTCATATTGCTTTTTTCAAGTTGAGTTCAAATTTAAAGCATATTATATGGCATATGGAAATCCTTGATATAGTACATGGTTAAAGTTTAATGTCACCGCATAAGTGAAAAATACGCGGAAGTGCAGGGGTGCTGCTGCCAGGCAGGACAGTGTGGAGCTCTCTGCTCTCTCACAGCTCTGCACAAGACGCCGTGCAAAGCTCTCACAAACCATCAGGGTCCTGAGGACACCAGTATGTCTTAATGGCCCTGGCCAGTGTCAGCCACTACCTCTGTGGGCCCAGAAACCCTGTTTCAGCCAAGCCCAAGCTGTGCCCCAGCTCAGCCACCGCTGATACTGGCTTGAACCACAAATGGGAGGAAGTAAGGCTGGCAATTCTGTATCTGCTCCCTTCCCAAAAAGGTATCTGAAAACAGAGAAACCAGTAATTTTCTCTTGATTACACTACCACTGTCAGCAAAATTTTTATATTTTTTTTTTCTTTCTGACTTGCCAAAGTTCACTGGAACTAAATGAGCATTTCAAAATAGAAACAGCATAATGGCATTTTATCAGCTTTCAAAATTGAAAATTTAAGATTATTGAATGAAAGTTTAACACTTACTACCCCAGCACTTCATTTCAAAACTATCCAGAGTCTCTGCTATCCTGAATATTTGAATATACACTATGTTAAAGTATGCAGAATTAAATGATACCACAGGACAATTGCTGTGCAAGTTCATTCTGGTAATGAACGGCAAAGAGACATCTTCAGCTGCCAATGGGAAGAGACAGTTTCCCTTGGGTGTACTGCAAGCCACCTTATCTTAAATGCTGGCCCTTACAGGGGTATCTGCCTTACAGTGAGGATTAACCGTGGTCTACAAATGCACTTTTTTCCCCCAGGCAGGAGGCAGGGAAACTAGCTCAGAAAGAGACTTCTTTAGGCATCTATATTTGAATCTCATTCCAGTCACCGAAAAAACACCCTCAATCAGACTCAAACAATCGACACACACTTTAGATCTCTAAAGTCTTGCTGTACAGCTTTAGAGTCTTACAGGCCTTGGCACAAATTCTACTGCAGTCATTTAAAATCCACGGGCATCCACTGATGAGAACATCAAGTAGTGTCAGGTTCTGCCACTGATTCCAGCAGTGATTCCTTACAACACCAGCTTTTCCACTGACAAACATCTTACAAGGTTAGTTGGTTGGGTTGGTTTTTTTTTCAGGTCTAATTCATATAATTAACTGCTCTACCACAACTGGGAGCTAATATTTGACTCCAGATGTCAAGCTGCAAAAGTTGCACAGCTACAGAACACAGCTGCTCCATGCTATATTAATTAAGGAACCTCTCCATCACACTTGTACTTTCCTCAAAGACTCAAACCAAGCATGTTTGAGAAAACCCATTTTCCACAGGCCATTAGCATCTTCTAGCTCAGCCTCCCCTTGACTGTGGCTCCTAAAACCCACATTTCCTTCTGCTCCCAGATTAATAATCAGCCAATAATTCTCTGGAAGACCCCAGTCCTCACACCCTGGTACCTACAATCCCATCACAGGGTACCACAGCATCTCCAGCCCCTTGGCTTTCTCCTGTAATCCCTCTCTCCTTTTCTCCCTCTTTTCCATGAGCCTGTATCTTTGCGGCACACGTTGTACAACAATGTTCAGCTGAAGACTAAAAGAAGTAAAGCGTTTCCTAAGCAGATCCAAATTTTTTCCCATATTTCTATAGATATTAAAAAAAAACCAAGCAAGTGTATAAATACCTTTTACCTCATTGTTATTCCATGTTCTTCAAGTTCTTCCCCTCTATTTGCACTGGTTGTTCCTAATGGGCAGACCTTGGGTATGGCAACTGCCTGATTCTCGCGTTCTACTGCTCCTTGATATTGGGGCCATAGTGAGGGAAGGAGCTGCAGGGAGATCACAGAGGTTTGGCGATCTAAAGGGCAAAGACATTGCCACTGGGACAGTCATCTGACATTTGGCTGCGGATTAAGGGATTTAAAGGGTTCCCCATTCAGCTACAGCCATAAATCCAGCCCACCAGCGGCACGCACTTGGGGTCTACCTGTCTGTGGCTGTAAAATACTTACTAGTCTCGAGCTCAGTGTAATGGATGAGTGGATTGTGTTGCTCACCATAGATTTTCTGAATTCCTTGGAGGTCATCCTGAGGCAGTTTGAAGTTGTGCGTTTCCATGTACTGGTAGAAAGGAGCCATGATGGCACTGGGATCGTTGGAGTGTTCCAGACCCAGCGCATGTCCCAGCTCGTGGACTGCGACCAGGAAGAGATCATTCCCTGTGGAAGGAAAGAGCAGCCAGGTCAGTCCGATGCAACCCCAAGCCCTGGTTACTCATAAAGCAAGAAGCAAACACTTCCATACGCTGTCCTATTGCTCAGCAGGTCATGCTGCCAGGGGCAGCTCCCAGAGATGGTTTTAGTCCTTAAAGTCTGCACAGCTTTTACAGTCATCATAACAGAATGGACAGGAGGCTCCAAGCCAATGACCACCCATGACCAGGAGCACCTCAGCCCAGCTAAAACAGGCAGCTGCCTGGAACAAAAGGATATTGACTGTAGACTCTTTCGTAGTTTACGGAAAATGGCCAACAAAATAGGCTGCTCTGATACCATTGCTCCTTGTCTGAGAGCTGTCAGGAGAGGTGAGAGCCCTGCCAGGCTCTTTAGCAACAATAGACCATGGTGGGGAGAGAGCTTTGTCCCCTTCTATGTCCTTTGGTGCCATGCTCTGATCTGACCTGGACCACCAAATTGTGTAAGGGGAGATCTGTGAGGCACCTGGCAAGGCAGGAGGAAGGACAGAGAAGACAAGGTCTAACTCCTGCCCCAGCACATGTAGTCCCTGGGACAACTCCATCTCCTCTAGCACAGGCTCCTCAAAGCGCTGTTACTCTGCTGGGCTCCTGGCACTGCCATGTCTGCGGGAGGAGATGAGCACAAGCAGCACCATCCAGCAGGAGGCACCGCCATAGAGGGAAAGGCTGGGTTGGATCAACCAGGGCTGGATGTCAACCAGGACAGATGTCTCTCCCTATGCCAATAAAATGCCCAAGCCCTCAATTCTCCCTGAATCAGGCCTCTCTGCTTTTGTTTTTTTTCTGCCAAGGCACAATCCAAGAGCACTGGAATCACACTCCGGAGAAAACAATTGGCAGAGGCAGCTCAGTGACTCCTTTGAAGCATCTCCATTCCCTGCATCTTGAAACAGCACCTGTCTTAGCAGTAACAAAGTTCAGGTTTGTGTACAGAGCTGAGCTCTCCTTGGGACAGGAGCTGCAAGTAGTGATTCAGGTACAACTATCTCTGGTTTTCAAATCCTTATTGCTTCCTCGTTACCCAGAAAAATGTGACAACCCCAGGTTCAGCAGTCTGGAAGTCTTCACAGCAAGGTGCTCTGCAGGCATCACAAGATACTTGAAGTCAGTAACAGTACTCAACTGCTCACAGAAACCACACCAAAATGGTTAAATTGTGTAAATAATTGGGTGGAAGGGCTTAAGCACCTGAATATACAAGACATGTTAAAATACACAACTGCATTTCAAATAAACGTTCAAATACATTTGGTCAAATACAAATGTCCAAAAACATACGTGGGCTAAAATTTAACCATGTATGTAATGAAAATTCCACACTTATTTTATTCGGGAAATCCAATTGGAGACTTAGTAATTTTTCCTCATCTGGTGTGTGCAGAACAAGTCATGAAGTGTGCAACAGCAAAGTATCAAAAGCATTAAGCAGTTTCATGGTAAAGTTTGGATGACTGATCACCCTTTGTGAGTTTTCTAAACCACTCAAGCTTAGAAGATGCGCCCAGCTTTCCAAACAGATTCAAAGACTCTAAGTCAGTTGAAAATTAAGTGGTCGTAGTCTCCTATATCACTTAGATGTGCAGGAGAGCATAGTTTTCACTGCTACCATAACTATCCACACATGGAAGTCCCTGCTAGGAGTCACTCAGTAGAGGGCTGACTTTCATGAGACTCTTCATGGGCTCGTGGCTGTGCCCCTGCTAAGTGCTTGGAGACTTTTTCCCTCCCTCAATATGGGGGTATTCTCCTCCTTGCTGAAGCATCTGAAGAGTCTTTGTAGCGACAGTATGTCTAGAACTTGTCTGTATGTAAATCTACATATAAATCTACGTAAGTTGCTTGCCTCCATGTGTGTCAGGAGCCTAAGATCAGTCATGATCTTCATTTAAATTAGGTTTAAATAGCACTCAGTCACTTTCCTCCCCAAACCAATGGCAGCCCACTCTACATGTGGAAAACAGGATCACACAGAGTGACAGGACAGTTGAGGTTGGAAGGCACCTCTGGAGATTGTCCAAGTTCCCCCAGTTCAAGCAAGGTCAGATGAAGCAGATTGCCTGGGACAGTGTCCAGTTGGGTTTTAAACGTCACGTTTCTTGCATTTGGAAGCTCTCCATAGCACTCCAGAAGTGCTGGGCAGAAGGGAAGGTTCATCTCCCTTGACCTGCTGGCCATTCTCTTCCCAATACAGCCCTGGTGCCACTGGCTGTCTGTGCTGCAGGACTCATATTCAAATCAGTGTCAACCAGGACCCCCAGGTCCTCCTCTGTGAAGCTGCTTTCCAATCTGTTGGCCACCAACAGAGCCCAGGTGCAGGGCTTTGCATTTCTCTTTGCTGAATTACTTTAGGTTACTTTCAGCCTGTTTCTCCAGCCTCTCGAGGTCTCTCTGAATGACAGGACCACTCTTCAGTGTATCAGCCACTCCTCCAAACTTTCTATAGTCTTTGAACTTGCTGAGAGTGCACTCTGCTGCATCGAGGTAATCCGTGAAGATATTAAACAGTATTGATCTATCAGCCCCTCTGACACACAGCCTGAACTCCACCATCTCATGGTTACTGCAGCCAAGGATGTTACTCATCTTCACACCACCCACCAGTTCTTCCTTTTAAAGTGTCAGATCCAGCAGATCACCTGTCTTTGTTGGTTCCTTGATCACCAGTGAGACAACCAGGAAGAGTCTGGAGATGATCAGCAAGCCCAGAAAGATGAAGGCTTGTACCTGAGGGAAGTACGTCAACACCCACAGTGGTCAACCCGTCCACTATTGAAGAGAGAATTGCACCTTCCTAGTTATCCTTATGAAATACCTGTACCTGGAAATATGGACATCTGTGGAAAACAGCTGCTGTTGTCCAGTTTGAATGACAGTGGTGTGAGAGGATGCCACAAAGAAGGAAAAATTCTGGCTGGAGAGCTCTGCTTCCTTTGATCTAGAGGTAGGAGACTCACCAAGAAATGAACCATCCCAGCTCTAGCACAGCCACAGATGACCGGTCAGCACTGGAGTGGAAAAGCTGTCCTCCTGAGGGGAGACGCACTGCTGGGTGGCCACTCAAACAGGAGTAGTGATATCCTGAGAGGTGGTGGCTGGAGCAGATGAAATAGAGCTAAAGACAATTTCTAGGAAATTAAGTGACTTTCATAGAGAGCAAGACAAGAAGCTCCTCTTGTTTCTCAACAAATACTCTGATTCCCAATGCTGTGGTTGCTTCCCATCTCAAACCCTTTGGTGAGAGGCAGTAGAATGACATGAGCAGACACAGCTCCCTCTGCTGCTCCCTGCCCTGGCCAGGAAGTTCTCACCACTGTTTCATCCCCTCAACTTTTCTTTGTGTTCGAGCCTCCTGCCAGATATATCCATGGTTCTCTTCCTTCCAACATGCCTGTGTCATCTGCCACTCCATATTCTGTAAGATGGTCCCAGGTCTGAGAGTAGCCAAGTAATTTCCAGAGAGAAGTGGACAGCATGCATTTTGTGGGATGAGGAGACAGGAGAAAAGAGTCTAAGACCAATTTGTAAGTACAGAGTGCTCAAAACCCCAGCTCTGGATTCATTGTCCAGTTTCTCTTGAGGGGAGAAGTTCCTTTAGAACTTTAGAAAGAAGTTCAAATACCATTTATTTTTCTAAATGGTAGGGCATTTCATAGCATGGAAGAGAACACATCGTTCATTTTTATTTTAAAGGGTGTGGTAAGATTTGCTCTGAAAAGAAAATGTCAAGGTATAAAACTATTGCCTGAGTCTGCTCATCTCTTCCCAAAGCCCTTAGAGCTGCGATGGCTCTTTGTGTACCGTTACCCCCTGCTCTTTGGCTGCTGTTTTGAAACTGTCCACTCATTTGATCTGAACAGAGCCTCGACCTTCCAACTAAGCTTCTGTTTCTTGAACATACAGCAAGGTCTTTGACCTCCGTGTTCTCCAGAGTTCTTGATGGGTCAGCACTCTTAATCATGTCCATCTTTTTGGAGCAAGATTCATACAGAAACAAGGTCAGGCAACCAGGTAAAGCTCCTTAATTTCCTGTTCAACCCCCCTTTCCCCAAGACAAGGGAAACTCATATTTGGTATATACCAGCCACCTGGGTGAGACAGTGAAGAGAAGAAGGACCTGACCACCCTTGCTTTGTATTTGCAGGGAAAGGGCCCAAGAGAAACCGAACAATTTTTAGCTTGTTTGCACCACGTGTACAAAATAAAGAGGTCTGGTGAGAGACCTGTCTGATCTTTTCTCCTTCCCCATTCTCAGGAGCATCCAAAAGTCCACCAGTAAGGACCAGAGAGAGGATGACCCTGTAAAACTGGGGGTAGTTTTGTAAGTTGGTTCACTTAGTGAAATGGTTGACCTGCTACACTAAAACATAAAAAAGCATAGTTAATTTAGCTTTAAAGTTGCTGATGTGTTTTCCTCACCAAAACAATGTTCTCACCAGAGAAAGTTAGGAGAACACACCTCTAACAATACAAAAGAATCACCCAGGATCATTGCGCCAAACCAGGTGAATATGCTGCTTATCTTACATCCAGTTTAAGAGCTCTGTGCTCCCCACGCACACACCAGCCACAGAATACACACGGCTTCAAACATACCTTTTTAGTCGAATTTTCTTAATTAAAAGTAATCTAAATTGGTGTTCAGAATAAAACTGCTGTTAGCTGATGTGTTCCCAGTTGGGAACCCCAGTTCACTGAAGATAAATTACAATAAAAATCACACATCAAAACCAGCTCTTTGGTTAAGCTCTCAAATTAGTCAGAATATACTACCTTTCCTGCAGAGATAAACACACGGTTTTATGGCAACACCACTACTAACCTGCTTTATGTTATGATCTTCCTCCTAGTCATACACTCCATCACTCATGCTTCTTTGATTTTCATCTTCAGCTGGAAAAACATCTATTAAATCAGGCAACAGACACCTTGAGAAAGGTTTTTTTTCCCCGTGAAACTGCCAGCGCATGCCTTCTTGTAGAGTTTTGTTAATTTTCATTAGGAAAATCTGTACCAAAACCTTTCCTTTATTTGGCTAAGTAACTCACTGCATAGTTGGGTATCCAACTGCTGTAGGTCAGCAAAACCACTCATTTACAGCAATAGGTCACAGGGATATTATTATGGCAATGTTGGGATATTAGTATTTATCCCTGCATGCAGTAGCTGTATATAGAGCTGTACTGAGCACAGGCAGGCTCTGTAAAGCACCCAGCACAGCAGAGGTTAAATCCAGGACAGAGCTTCTATGACCACAGAAGTACAAATAGTACATCTGATTAATAACAGAAAAGCAACTGTGAACCTCCAGTCTCTCTCATACTATCATCATGCTAACACATCTAGGCATTGCAGTTTACTCAGACATAATTAAAAAGCCATAGGAAGGTTCAATTTTGAAATTTTATTAAAGTAAGAATGATACTGAGGAACTGAAGATCATTGGTTGTGACAATGGCATGCCTCAAGTAATTACAGAAAAGATGGTGCGAACTAAACATGCTTTAAACACAAAAAATGACCCCTTCCACTCTGACAGTCACGTAGAGAAAACTTGTTTTCCAAGCACAACTTAAAGGAGCTTTAGGGCTACTCTAAGCTATGCCTTGGTTCTTGCATCTCCAGACCTGGTAGGTCTGAACCAGCCAACAGAAGAGCACGTGGTTTGTCTGTACTCCTCCGTTCACATCCACAACACGCTCTGCTCAGAAGAAGATTTCCAATCTTCTGAAGACCCTGAGGAAGTGGTGATAGTGCTCTGCCATTTGTTTGCATCAAGAGAGACATGGAAAACAGCTTTTCTATCTAGAAAGGAAGAAAATACACGTTAAAAAAACGCAGGTTTTATTTTGTTCATAAACTACTATAAACATAGCAATGAATATGAAGCATAAAAACTCTTAAGAGTGTCTTTAAACAGCTTCACCGGAAGCAGGAGGAGTGAGGTGTAGTCTTAAGAGAAATTGTGCCACATTAACAAACTGACCCCCATGAGATAAGTGACTGCAGCAGGACAAAGAACCACGTCGTGTTACAGATCACCATGAAAGGGGGGTAAGTTTGCCTTATTGTCCCCCAAGTCAGTGTGTCAGCTGGGTTACAGACCTAATGTCACAAGCTCGGCCTTATGGGACAGGGCACGGAAGGCACTATGAGGACAATCTCCTGTAGGAATTCACAGGAAAAATATGAATTATTTTTCTGGAATGGTGAGACCCAAACTGAGGGAGTGATGTGTAGTGAAGAGTGGGCAGCCAGAGAGAGGGGGAGCAGTGAGTACTCAGCTGTCTCAGCAACCTGACATTCCATGGAATAAGTGTTCTGCTAAAAAAATGTCCCGTATCTTTCAGAAGCGTAGGCTGTAATTCATTAAGCAATACCAAAGGATTACCAATCCCAAATTGAAAACTCTTATTTGGCTACGATTAGCATGTCATTCCCTAATTTGGAAGAACAGATGGTAAGAAAAATACTCATAAAAGCATGGGGAATGTAGGTATGACTTTCATTCCATCAGTCTTGAAAAGAAGCCATGCCGGTGTGCTTATTTTTTACAAGTAATTAAATACAGCGGGGTCTACAGACAGAATTTACTACTCAACCCAGCGGTGGACCAACCAGAAATAAAAAAAAAAACCAAAACACAAAACCAAACAAAACCAAGGGGATTTTGAAATCCTTGGAAGACTGGGCCAGTGTTTTCCAACCAGGTCCTGGCCCAGGCAGTGAGGATACAAACCAATTTGGGCTATTTGGGATTCTATTTTGCCAGCCAGGTTGAAATTATATCTAATCTATATCTCAAATCTTGTGCTCTTCTTCAGAAAGAGGAGAGAAAAAAAGAAAAAAGTAGTTTAAACAACTCCTACATTTGCTGTTTGGTTGTGATGTCAAAATCTATAGAGTATTGGGTGTTGTTTTGTTGCTGATGCTGCAACTCCCCTCTGACAGCAGCGACCAGCAAAGTCTTGTTTTCACCTATTGTTCATTTTTTCCTACTCCTAAACGTTTTTACTTTTTTTTATTTTCACCTCTCCCCTTCAGCAAGTGGAACACAGCAAGTTTATTTAGACATACTGCTGCGTTTTGGGTTGCTTCGCACTGTTTCTGCTTTACTAAGGAAGGCAGCAAGAAAAGACTTTTTGGCTCACCTTGATTCTCATCACCTGCCTTTTTTACAGTTGGAGTTTTTTCTTCCTTTTTAAGGGAATGACACATCGTTTTGATCCCTACTGGCTCCTTCCTACAAATCTGAGTAACTAATTCTCTGTGGAAAGAAGTAAAATATTTCACTTTCACATACAGAAATCAATAGGACTCCAAACACCCACATCACTGCACTTATACTTTGTGTATTAGGCAATTACTGACAAAAGCAATGGATAGCAATTCTATTTACAGAACACTGTGAACATCAGGTATATTCCGAAGTACTTTGCTTTGAGAGTGGAATTTGCAAGCGATCCTTATTAATGAGTTTCAGCTGTAGGCAATAACCCTTAGTATCGCAAAGCTTGAAAATCCAGATGGCACTAGTGTGGCCTGACTTAATGCTACCTCTACGTTTGGACACTGACAACACATACAACAAAAGAAAGCACTACTTACAGAGATGCCATCCAGGAGTGAAGAAGAATAATCTGAAGACAGAAGTCATCTGCGTGTGCTGGTGGGCTTTCACTCTTCACTTTTATAAATAAATCTGATTTGAAAATTCTCCATTTATGGACTTCTACATCTGGATTGACATGACATGGATGGAACCTCCAACTGTTGCTGCTTTAAGCCACTTGATTTGATTTCGTTTTACTATGGCTGGCTGGCTTGAGACCAGGTGTCTATACACTCAGGCAAACTGGGTTCAATGTTAGTGTGATTTTTAGAGAACTCTGGCTTATGGGCACAAGACTCTCTCAGCGGTTACAGGATGAAACTGATGTTAAGCAGGTCTGTTCTACAGACCAAATACTGAACTGGTCTTCTTCAATGAACAGAAGTACTGACCAACAGCATGATCTGGTGGAACGAAATATAATAAAAAGGCCTGATAGAATAAATTGAAATTTTAATAAAATTTATGCCCTACTTGACTTCCAGCATCTTCCAGGTCTTCTGCATTAAAGGACACACGAGTAACTTCAAAGCAGCTCTGATTTTCACTCTGAAAAATACTGATGCTCATTTTCAACAACAGAGTTTCAGAAGCCTGAAAAATAGTGATGGATTCAAAATGTCATTTGTTACAAAAAACTCTTTAGGTGTGGAGATGTTCCGTACCTGAGAAATCAGAGAAAGAAAATTAAAAACTTATTTAACAGCCAAATAGCACAAAGATTACATGGGTACTGTGTTGTGAGTACACGGGCAACTTGACAGAGAGCGCGTTTTATTAGTACTTTGTGAACAGTGTTTGCTGGCCTCAGCATTGCCATAAAAAAAGAAGACAAGAAAGGAGACATAAAGCAAGGCAAAATGCAGAGGAAACAGGAATTAATCGAGGATAAAAGACTACCAAGCTCTGGCAATGCACCGGGTGAGGGTAAAGGCGTTAAGGGAAGCTGTATTTCTCGTTCAGCAAGCAGCACTCTACCTCTACTACTCAGGTAAGCGGGTTACAAGTCAATAGTAGAGTCAACCTAGAAAAGTGGGTACCAATACAAATCTCAAAGAAGAACAAAAAAAAAAAAAGCAGTCATCAATTGGACACTCTCCTTTCCTCTAAGTGACCTCACCCCACCTAAACTGTCAAGACTGTAATCAAACAAACCAGACTGGATAAGGAATAGTTGTTCAGCAGTGACTGGAAACGCTTGGAAGTCTCTGATAAAAAGAACTACCTGTCCAGGTGAAAATAATGTCAAACCTCCTTACACATACCACTTAATACCAGGGGTCTGTTATATAATGTATCCTTAACATACATTTAGTATTTATAGGATTAATCTAGTGAATCCTTACAGAAACTTGGTAAGTTTTTGCATTAAAAAAAAAAGTGGTACTTTAAAAGCAGGGCATTTGGGCCAAAAAGCCAAGGTGACTCTAAGGTAAACCAGATCTGGAGAAAGGAAGAGAAAGACAAAACATCCATCCCTTGTCTGGCTCACACTGTGGCCACTTCAACCTTCTCCTGGTTCAAAGGGGAAGAAAGAGAAGGAGGTGCAGGGAAAAGCATGTGCGTGGTCCCCTTTGTAGGTCTAGACCCAGAGCTCCAGCCTGCAAACTTAAGTGTCAGAAGCTGCGAAGGAAAAGCATGGCACTTGGATTTTGTTTCTCCTCCAAAGTCAAATTATTTAGAGCTTTTAAAGACACTCGTCCCTCCAATGTTCAGGAATCTGACCAGGGAAAGCCATACTTCCTCGAGACAGTCTGTAGAGGAAGCTGTTCTACTGGGATGCAGCCCATGAAGTAGAATGACATTGCTCAGTAACTGTGTTTTCAGAGAAGCCACCTTCCATATGGTATCTGTAATGGCTTGTAGGGTACTCAAGACAAGCAAGCAGATTCAAGCACTCAGAAGTGACAGTAAAGGCAACAAGTACCAAAAGCATGGGACACCCTCCATAAGACACCCAAGATGGACAGTGATCTAAATGGCAGAGACTCCAAGCAGAGCCACTGCTGTAGCAGAAAATCTGCAGGTGCCTGGGCAAATCTAAGAATTTTGTACTCATAGCAGGAATAAAAGCAGTACCAGAACATTCAGGTTCAAGTTCAAATTAATTTGGCACATCAGATTTCTTAACAAGAACAGCCCAAGCTGTGACAGGAGAGTGGCTCTCTCAAAGGTTAGCTAAATGCCTGTGTTTGAGCAACTGAACTCCACTGTAAATGTAGAAATGAGAGGATCCCATCTTCAGGAATGTGGATACAAATGTCAAAAGAATGGAGAAGGTTTGTGACATTAGCACTGCCAGGACAGAAGACAACAGACCTCCAGTGAAGACCCCACTTGACACGCTGACTGGCAGATTAAACCTCAGCTTAGAGCTATGCACCCCCACCAAGAGGTACCACCACTATCATGCTCACAGCCTATCAGGAAAACTCTCCTCCAAAATTAGCTAGTCTAATCAAAACTTTCTCCTTGAGATCCCTGCTGAACATTTCCATTAGTTGGCTGAGACAGTATTTGCTTGTCCTGAAAAACCTGCTGAGGTTCCTGAACGTATGTGGTGTCCAGATAGTGGCTTTGGAAGTGCTTGCTCTGCTGTCCAGGTAGATGCTCACTGAAACAACACTAGTCCTTGTGGTGGAATCACAGAGAAAAACCTGTCCAGTTCCTCTCCTTTGTGGCTAACAGAAGCCTTCCCAAAAGGTGGTTCAGGTCCTTTTCCTCCAGAACTTCTGCAGAAGCTCCTGCACTGATTTGGCCCTGAATGTGATCCATGAGATCCCATTTCCTGTACTGGTTCTGGCAGTGCCTTGTCAACAATGCCATTTTTTTGGTTGGCTTTTCAGAAGCCCTGAACAAGAAAGAAGCTTTCCAAAGAGGCCTCTGGAGGAACCCACCAGGATCTATGGAGACATGGTTGTTGGAAGGATTACAGTATTTATTTACTTGCTGTGAGTAAAGCTCAGCATTTCTTGCCGGTATCTGAAGAGCAAAGCAGCAATCCTATGTTTACAAAGAGAAGGTGATCCAGGTGTGATGCTGTACAGTGTGGGAGAGTACCTGGAAGAGAGGAGACTGAAGGATGAATCCTGTGAACAGCAAAAGGATCAAACATGATGTGAGGCTGAGTTTCACTAGAGTCGCTATGGAGTAACTCATCAGCTGGGTTTTCTTCCTGATGGAGCTGAAGAGGCTGCCCTTGGGCACACTTCCATTTATGATGCCACACAAGGGAGGGCCTTAGAGCTCCATGCTGGGTGTGCTGAAAGAAAAACCCTCTGGTGACCCCTGGCAGGGAATGGAAACCTCAGTACTTGCCACACTTTAGCATTAAAGAGATTCTCTGAATGTTTTCCCTAAATCAATCCTGCCTCACTTTAAGCCGTCTACTACTGCTTCAGTGTGTTTCCTGACCAGCCTGGTGAGCTTTGGAATGAAACTTGGATTGCACAGAAGTGTGACAGCAGATGGGACAGCCCCAGAAGTGGGGTTCTGCTCACCCCCCTGCAGCAGAAGTGTCTGCAACTGCCATGGGCAGTCACTGCGGGGGCTGCTGGCACCAGCTCAGACACTGGCACTGCTATTTGCTGTGATGGTGACAGAGCAATATTGTCACTGCCAACAGAGGAAGATAGCTAACAGCCATATACAGTTGTATCCAGATAGCTATAAAGCTAGTATCTGCAATGGGTCAGCAGATACCACGTATTTAGTGGTACAGCGGGGACAACACACATAACAGCACTGGTCATCAACTTCTAAAAGACCACAAAGATTTGCCTGAAGAAGATATTATTTACCATGCTGAAGTGGAGATTAAAATTTACTTCATGCAATTAACCTGGATTAAACAAACGTTTGAGTGTCAGAAGGGTGTAAGAGCAGCCATGTAATGTGGGTATTTAAACTGACAGGACTGACTTGCAGCCTCTCAGGATTCCTTTTCAACCTGTTATTGGAGACTCATACATACATAATTGCTGTTTTCATGAAAAGGCTAGGAAACACTTGATTTGGCCAATTAATAATGGATTTCATGCAGCACCTCGACACTTGAGCCAAGTTAGGTTAGCTGTTGAGGCAGCCAAGGGAGAGAGACCCCAGGACAGCCAAGGCTGTGGACCCTCTTTCAGGCATGGGCTTTGCTGCCCACAGTGAGCGGTGGATATCAGCGGCTGCAAGTACTGAGACAGGCAGTTTAAAGTCTGCTTGGCTGTTTCTACAGTACATTTCAAGTTTACAAAAAACGCCCAAGACTTGGGGGAAGTAGGGGAAAGCCACCTTTGGTGTCCCTTCTGGTAATGCAAGCCGTTGGGATACTGAGACCACTAGCAGTGACACACAACTCGGTGACCAAAGGCTGTCCCTAAGCGGCCCCTTGGCCTTTGAGCAGCTACACACAACATACCACTACAGCAGAATGACTCCAAAAACGGCTTCAATTACCTCCACGTGCCCATTCATCAAAGTCTAATAAGCTGGAGCTCTTGCTGGTACATATCTGGGAGAAGCTAAAGCTGCTTTCATTTCTATTGAGGAGCACCTTCCAGGACAAAAGTGAGGTAAGTCCCTGCAACCGTGACCACACCAGGTACTTCTTATCCTGCGGCTGCAGAGATGATTTACCTCTAAACATTAAACCACACTCCTCCTCTTTTTCAGTTGCATCCTGTTTGCCGTATCACTGCTCTGATTTGCCTTGATCCTTCCCAGTTCCAATAGTCTGCCTCACACTTCTGGCTGCTCCCACAGGCATTCTCATCTGACAACCTAACAAAGGAATTCTGCATCCCATGATCCCAGTTAACAAGGATTGCTCCAGGGGTTCCACTTCCTGCTTGGTTTTGTACATTCTCATCACAGAGAATGTACATTGTACATTCTCTCTTATTATCTAAATTAATCTTCCACAGCTTGCTTATGGGACTGTCAGAGAAGGCAGTACAATTAAGATGACAAATCAGCAATCATGAATGTAAAGTCAGAGTATTACTTCGGCTAAAGGAACTGTATGCACGAGAGGAACCATAACTAACATCCAGGGGGAAGGGAACTCTGCGTTCACTTTGAAAGCCTGTGCAGGATCATTCTTCACAGCAGAAGACAAGAGAAGTGTTGGTGCACATGCCCCTGCTGCCACGGGCTCAGAAAGACAACCAACAGCATCACGGCTATTATGATTATAGTAATAATTTTCAGGGCTGTGGTAATGGCCATGCTGTCCACAAGGGGCAAAAGAAGTATAATAATGAGCATGCAAACTGATAATGAGTATGTAAATCCCAACTAACTACCCACTAGTTGCTGTGAAAAAAATAATGAACGCCAGCAGATTACCAAAGGGTCTGTTTACACGATAGAAACTTTCATCAACAGGATGTATCATGTTCTCCATGTACAAATCAGAGAAGGACATTTTCACAGAAGGATCTGTTCAAATAATTTTTCATTTCTTCTGGCTGGATGAGAATTCATGTGAAATGTTTCACTTTTATCCATGTAATTTGCAGTGCTAGCGAAGACTCCAAACCAGTTCTTCTGTGTGGTGACAGCTCCAGCCACATACGGGCTTAGACCCAGTGAGGAGACAGGACATTTTCACATACCAAAGCCAAAAACACAGGCAAAGCCAAATTCCTTGCATTTAGCACTCACATCTACAATGCTCGAACTACAAGCTCTCCCCTGTCACCCTCAGCACGAGACTCCCTTTCCATCATCACCACTTCCCCCAGGTAGGGGGCCCTAATACAAACCCACCTTTCTCAACATCCTCACTGACAACTTTTTAAAGAGAGTTTGCAAGTAAAATACACCAGTGACACACAGCCTTCAGAATGGAAGTCTCAACTCTTCTATCAATTTTCACACCCGCAGTGCACACCAGCCCCTCAAATACCCATTACATGCACTTTGAGGACACAGCTCATAGCAGTCAATCAGAACACCAGAGAAATATATCGTGGTTTTGAAAGAGCCACAAGGATACAGCATAAAAAATAGCTTTGATAAAAAAAGAGCCTCTCTACTCAGTGTATACATTGCTCCCAAACACCACCCTAAGAAATATATCAAAAAACTCCTCCAAAAAGTGATAATCTGTTAGAACACCCTGCCCTGTGGAAATTTTTCCCTGGCGTCATCCCTGCCAGTCTTTAAGCTGCCTCCCAACCTTGCTAAGCTTATCACGAGGAGGAAGCTTTTTGTGCAGCAAAAGAGAAAAGAAAAAACAAGTACAACTTGTCAAAACCTTCCACCTACCTCTAAGGCCCTCCTGTCCCAGGCATCAGCACCCCCGGGGCTCATACCCAGGCAGCGATACCCAGCAGTCTAGCCACCCTCACAGCCCAGGCTTATCAATCACTGCTGAGACCAGCCTGAGCTCACACAGACCTAGAAAGAAAAATTCTTAATATTTCAACATAGCAAAACTGTGCTTCCCTGCCACACCATAACCTCCCACATCCCACAGGCTGTAACCTCTCTCCCTCTCTGCCTACATCTCATCCAGTCATTTCAACCTGCCAGGCAACGTTACTTATCTTCCCCTGAGAAGACAAGTATCGCACAATTTCTGCCGTCCTACAAATCAGCATTCCCACATCGAACTTCCTAGCTCCATTTCCTTTCAAAGATGATCTGATAGATTCCAACTCCAAACTCTGAGGGTTTTCTCAATTTACATTCCATTCAGAAACAAAGCTGTCACTTTTAGGTCAGGCCTGACGTTGGCCTGCACGCCTGAAAGCTTTTCTCCTTTTCAAACCACGCTTTCATCAGACATGAAAGACATCACCTCTGCACAGGTCCTTAGACATCACGGCCACAACACCACTACCATGCTTCTATGCAATTTAAAAATCAAGTCATATTTATAGTCCAAGTAAACTTACTACCCTTATAAGAAGTTTCAAAGTGTGATATTGAAGCACTAAAGGTTTAAAGACACATTGTCCTTTCCAAATCACTAAGACTGTGGAAACTGGGGGTGCTGGTGCACAGCCAGCAGTTTGCCCAGGTAGCCAAGAAGGCCAACAGCATCCTGGCCTGTGTCAGGAACAGTGTGGCCAGCAGGAGTAGGGCAGTGATGGTGCCCCTGTACTGGTCACTGGTGAGGCCTCACCTCCAGTGCTGTGTTCAGTTCTGGGCCCCTCACTACAGGAAGGACATTGAGGTGCTGGAGCGTGTCCAGAGGAGAGCTACCAACCTGGTGAGGGGTCTGGAGAACAGTCCTGTGAGGAGAGGCTGAGGGAACTGGGCATGTTTAGTTTGGAGAAGAGGAGGCTGAGGGGAGACCTTATTGCCCTCTACAGCTCCCTGGCAGGAGGTTGCAGAGAGGTGGGTGCTGGCCTCTTCTCCCAAGGGAATTGAGGAGCAGAGGAAATGGTCTGCAGTTGTGACAGGGGAGGTTCCAATCAGATCTTAGGAAGAATGGCTTTACTGAGAAGGGTGGTCAGGCCCTGGAACAGCCTGCCCAGGGAGGTGCTGGAGTCACCACCCCTGGAGGTATTTGAGAAACGTGTAGATGTGGCCCTTCAGGGCATGCTCTAGTGGCCAAGATTGTAGGGGGTTTTGGTGTGTGTCTGGTTGGACTCAGTAATCTCAGAGGTCCTTTCCAACTATGATGATTCTGTGATCATGTGATAATTTATGAGGCCACTGTAAAATGCTGTGTTTCCAACCTCAACTTCTTAGGAGTTATCAGTATTCTCAGTCAAAGGTTTGAAAACAGATCAAAAAGTGCCCACTGCCATTAGAGAGCAAGAGAAAGCCAGAAAGAGGTAGAAACTTTTAATTGCTTAGTATACCAAAACCAGTTCTCCTAATTGTCAGTCTTGCTCAAAAAATCAGCCAGCCCCAAGCTCCAATGCAAGGAATCAAAACCATACTCAGACAGTGGGAAAACAAATCGGGATCAAAACGACTCAACACGCAAGTGTCTTCACTCTCTCGACTTTCTGTTCACCGTTACAGCTCACACTAGCTGTGCTTGCTCAGTGTTCCACGTGATACGGGGTTTAGATTTCAACACTCTCTTATTCACCTTTTCCCTCCCAGAGCCGTGGTTCCTGCAGCTACTATTGTCCAAATCCTGAAAGCTGTAAAAGGAGACACACACTTCTGCTCACTCCTCAACATTCTCAGTTGTGCACAGAGGCATGCAGAGTCACGCACAGAGTCAGAGTCACAAACTTACTAATAAAATTATTTACCCATTTAAGACAGAACACATGTTTTAGAAATCATTTGAACCATTGCACGGGAGGCAAAAGCTCCACTAACCAAATACTTTGTAGTTGAAAACCTGTCAATGGGTCTATATTCAACTCATCCTTGTTCTGAAAAACCACCTGTGCTCTTACCATCATGATTAGAATTTCCCAGGGTCCACGGCTCATCTGAATCGAAGTGAGTATCTCCTCCTATTCCTGGTCCAGGAAAGTAAGCGTGAGCTAGAAATCCACCCTCTCCATCAAACGGAGAACTGTCTCCATGGAAACCCGAAGCAAAAAATATCATAATATCTGCCTCCTTTCTGTCATTTTTAATTTCATGGTAAGGGACTTCTTCAAAGGTAAGTGGTGTCACTCTCTGCCAAACATCAAACGCCTGACGAATGGCCCTCCTTGTGTCGATCTCTCCAACCTTGGGAGTATAGTTGTGTACACTGTGACAATGAAAAAGAAGGGTTATTTCAATTTGCAGAACACATTCGAGACATATTATAATCCCAACAGCCACATCCACACAGCTTCCATTGCCAAAGGGTTTATTTTTTGCAGACACTACTTTGTGCATGCAAAGTTCTTCTGTTACAAATAAAGCTACCAGCAGAACTACAGCCCTCATCTGAAGTCTACACTTATTAATAAGAATCTTACCAATACTTGGGTCAATCTCATACTGCTTCCTAAAAATCTGACAGCCTTTCAAATTCTGGTGGAGACATCTAAGTAACTGAGTTTAAAAACGTAAGTTACTTCAGGTTTTGTCTGAAATTATCATGCTAAAAACGGAGTCTAGTGCATGAAAAAAAGTACTAAAATTATTTTTGAGAAAAAAATCCTCTCAGTAAACTATCTAACCTTACTTACACAAGAAGCTTCATTCCAGGACTACTCAAAAGACTCAAGATCTCACAGGAGTGATTGTAGCTGCCAGTTTTGTGCAACTCTGTCCATGACAACTAACGACACAGTGGGGGGGGAGGGAGGGGGAGGTAACTGCACATAAATTTCCCATAATTCTAAACTTTAGCTTAAAAAGTGCTGTTCATGGGGGCGTTTCTGTGTGTGCATCTAATGGACTCAAGACCTACTAAACATGGCGTTTGGAATATAAAATATCTATGCCACAGAAACAACCTTCAATCTTTACTGAAACGGGCTCAATTGAATATCATGATTGACAGATGAAGGCACTTTAATACATTCAGTGATAAAACAAGGTATCTATCACTTGATGGCACACTCCAAACACTGAAACTAGGAAGTTAAACAACCGTAGTTTGACAGTGGCAGAAGTGAAGCCATCTGCCAACTTGCTTCTCACAGTTACACGTATGCTTAAGACATGTTTTATTTATATGATTACAAACCAGTTTTCCCTAATGGCCAAAAAAGGTCAAAAATCAGGATCTAACTCTCATGTAGAAGGTGTCCCTTTACAGTTTGAATTAAAGGAATGATTATCGGTGGAAGCTTTCAACTAGTCCCTGGAATTAGTCCCTCCTCCCAGCCTCTGCAGTCCCTCACTGTTACATAGAGAATCTTCCTCCTCCTTTCCCAAAGCCCTTCACAACAGCACCAGAGTACCTCAGCCCCTCAATCTCCTTCCTTACCTCAAGCATAGCTCTTCCTACACATTCTGGCACCTTCCCCATGCAGGTCATTCATATTTCTGCCTCTTCACCACAGACTTACTTCTTTCTTACTTAGCCTTGCTCACTCATACCTTCTTAATGTCTACATTCCTAATTTTCACTCCTTTGCAACCTCCTTTCTGCCTCCAACAAAATTAAAAGGCTATACTTTCAACTACAGGGCTGGGGGTGGAGTGTGTGGTGTAATTTTATTTTGAAGTGACATTCTTATTTTTAGAAACTTTCATTGGATTTTCCCTTTCAAAAGGTCCTAAGTGACTCAATCAAAACACTTCTCTGAGAAATAATCTCCACTACATAACACACATTTGACACCCATAGCCCACTGCAGTGTATGGCCTCAGCTGGCCTAAGCCTGGACAAAAGCAAGAGTTCTACTACATGAGCCAAAGTAAAATCTCTGCAAAAACAAATATTCAGGAAAATGTTGCAAATCTGTAGAGGGATAAAACATCACCCCTTTAGACAGTGATGCTCCTTCTGCTTTAATGCTTTGTTAAAGGCGACACATGATCTAAGGACTAAAGCCTTAGATTTCTAAGGCAACAGAAAGGGCTTTACTAGGATTTTCCTACCAAAATTCCACAGCTGATGGCTGGGACTTAGGTGTCTTTACTGACCAGTTATTTTGTAATTGAGAATAGACTCTTCTGTTATTCCAGTGCTCTGAAACTAGTCCCCTCCACTATATTCAGCCTCAACTAGGCATTACAGGAAAGTCCAGTTTTTAAAAGCGCATACAAAATCTGTACCCCAAAAAAAGTACAGCACATTTTTCCCCAAACAAACAGGGGCAGGGAGGGGGCTATACCTGTAGGTTATGTGCTTCTGCCTCCACTTTTGTCCAGTTAGTGCGTACCGTTTTTTCCTCCGGCTGTGGCGTAAGTGGGGATGATCTGGAACTCCGCATCGAGGCTTCTTCATCCACCTGGAAGGGAAGGGAAGAAAAAGTAAGTTAACAAAGAGTTTGGAAGAAAGAGTCAAAGGCACTCAGGGGGTGACTGGAAGACCTCTGAGGGATAAACCAGTGCAGATGCCAAGAAGGGCTCAGTCTTCCCTCTTTCAGGTTTACCCTCTTTGCCCAGAGCTGCAGACCACACCTCTGCTGGCAATCCACAACACCAAAAAGAATTTGTTTTTCCTTTTAGGAACAGACACCAGCTCAGGTAGCCGTTATGCTTGACGAGAGCTTAATGATGGTAATGACACAGAAGAGACCCAGATCAAAGTTGCATGTGCACTGGGATCAAACTCTCCTCCTCCCTACTCTACCCACTCTGCATTCATTAGAGTGCTCCTGTGACAGTAGAAAACCCTCCAATTCATTAATCACTCAGTAAGACTCAACAAGTGCAAACACACCACCCTCCCAGATAACAACTATGGCTTTCACCTGTAAAGACCAGTCACCAAAACCTGTTAGGTCCTCCCCATAACCCTTGACTCTTTTGATGTCACTCATGACATAGGAAACCCTTGACTCTATGGCCAGGTGAACTGGGAGAGCAAAGGATGCTGCCCCTTGCACGGGGTTCCATGCACTATTACCAGAGAAGTCAGGTCTCTCCCCTACCTCCAGCCTTAACAGATTTATTGCTTATTTCTTGCCTCAGCTTGAGGATGGTCAAACGCTGTCACTGGTTGCCCCGAGAAGTGGTAGAGTCTCCATCCTTGGAGTTATTTAAAACCCAACTGGACACGGTGCTGGGCAACATGCCCTAGCTGTTCCAGTTTAAGCAGGAATCTGGATTATCTGAAGAGGTCCCTTCAAACCTAAATAATTGTCTGACAAAGAGAAATAGACTGTACTCCATAATGCTACTCCACTTGCTGGTGTGGGTACACTCCAGAGAAGTCATAAGTGGCTTATGGAGGAATGAATCTGCCCATCAGTGCATATGGCAGCAGGGGAGAAAGGAGACAGGGACAGAAACAGAGGAACTACAGGTACCGGTCTCCAAAGGTCTCAACACAGCAGCTTTCTGTCCCAGCCACGTTCTTTAGGATTTTGCAGTGTAGCCCAGTACAGGAGACCAGAGCCCAAGAATAATGCAAACAGCCTCTGGGCATAGTCTCCCAAGCACTGCCCTCAGCCTCCTGCTTGGGTTGCTGCTGGGGATGTTGTCCCCGGCATTCTCTGGGTGTTCTACACATTGGATCCACTTTGATGGCAAAGGCAAGTGTCCACTCTAACACCTTAAGAACACACTGGAGGACGAGCAGAAACATGCCGCTGCCTGATCACACATGAGAACAGCATCATGGCCAATCCTGGCAGATTTTTCACACAGGACACCAAATTCTCTCTACTCCCCACATCCCTGGCCATCTGAGGGACAACTTTTGGCTTCCAAACGCAGGCACTCCTCCATCAGCTGCAGCCAGCCAATGGCATATAGTCCCATATGCGCCCACATGCTTGAACCTAAGCAATATTCATCCTATCTATCAGCCCCACACTTTCAGGAATGGAGTGTTTTCCCTTCACCAGTAGAGGGTTTACAAGATTTCTTTCTTGGACACCTTCTAAATAAAAAATAGCCTCCCAAGAACATTCTTTCACAGCACATGTACCCACTCCCAGTTCCGGCAGCCAAGCTGACCTTTCCTTACAGAATCACAGACCGGCAGGGACCTCTGGAGATCATCCAGTCCAACCCCCTGCCACAGCAGGGTCACCCACAGCAGGTCCCACAGGAACCTGTCCAGATGGGTTCTGAGTATCTCCAGAGAAGGAGACTCCACCACCTCTCCGGGCAGTCTCTGCCAGGGCTCTGCCACCCTCACAGGAAACAAGTTTTCCCTCATGTGTAGATGGAATTTCCCATGTTCCAATTTGTGCCCATTGCCCCTTGTCCTGTCACTGGGCACCATTAAGGAGAGCCTGACCCCGTCCTCTTGCCCCGCATCCTTTAGATATTGCTCAGCACTGATGAGATCCCCCCTCAGTCTGCTCTTCTCCAGCTGAACAGCCCCAGGGTTCCCAGCCTTTCCTCAGCAGAGAGATGCTCCAGTCCCTCCCTCAGCATCTCCACACCTCTCCTTAGTCCACTTCCTATACGTAAAAACTACCCGTGCTTACAAATTCCAGTGCATTCATCTGTCATGTTCTCCCCACCAGAAACAGAACAAATGAGAGCTGTTATACATGTCGTACTGTACCTGAGGAGAACCCAAGCTGTGTATACAAAGCTAGCACAGAGCTTCCCCACTTGTATCACCTTACATTTAACAGCATGGTACATCTTTCAAAACTAAAAAACCTGTGGAAATCAGATTTTTCTTGCCCACACAACTGCTGCCACCTTCAAAGGAAAGTGGTACATCTAAAAGCCATATTAATTCAACCACTGTGGTTTTCCAAGCATTGTTTATGTTCTTCTGTATTGCTTCTATCCCTTTGCTAGAGACACGAGGCTTACTGTAGCCTCTATTCTCCTAGGTATTTCCTGAGTATTGTTTTACAAAGATCTGGTCATACGATATGGCACAGAGTTTTTAACATAACCTTACACAAACTATAGCAGGAATTAGGTTTTCATCTCTTGAGCTTCATGAGAACTCTAGTACTCTGAACATCACCACCATCAGGCCCTGATTAGTCAGAAGAAAACCTTATCATGATCAGTATCCTCCAGAAGACAAGAAGGTAACAGAGGAGATAACAGAGATGCTGCCCCTTCCCAGTGCCTGCCCTGTTCGGAGCAGGCTGCAAGAAATCAGCCCCTACATTAGTCCCGGGCTACCAAAGGCAACCAGAACTGCCCAGAGATAGTCAAAAGATAGTCAAATCTCCTGCCCCTTACCACCTCCATTGCAGCATATGGACACAGAGACAACCTGCTCCAGAGACAACCTGCAATACCAGCACCCTGGGCTTCAAGGGATTCCTGAGCCAACACCTCCAAGGTACCAACATTTGCAGAGCTGCCCACAGACTTCTGTTAGGCACGGCTGCCGAAATCCTCTTTCCACCCCACTGCACTGAGCCCTGCTGAAACCCCCATATTCTACTACAGCTTGTGCCAGAGCTCAGCCACACACCTTCTGAAACAGACCTAGTAAAAAAAGTCCAACTTTACTCTTTTTAGAGCTAGGCAGTACCCAAGCTGTCAACAGCCTGTGCTAATGTCACGCTGAGAGTGTTTATCTGGCTCAGTTCCCTCATCCAACCTACTTCCCAGACATATGGGCCCATGTCTCATACACAGGCCAGGGGACAAGGCCAGCCATCTCTTCTTTCCTCAGCAGGGCAGATCTGTGGCAAAATAATCACAAAGCTGTAGCTTGCTGCCGCTGCTCTTCTTTAGCTGAGCTTTCTGATAGCCATTCTCTACTGAGCAGATCAGATAACCCCTTCTGTGTTTCAGGGCATTTACAAAACCACATCACAACAGAAAAAACAACAAAAGACAATTACTTGAAGCAGGATTGAGATACTTATGGTTGCTCCCTCTTTCTGGGTTTTGGGTGGGTTTTTTTGTAAATGGGGACACCAATAACATTGGATCATCAAAATTCCTCCAGCTGCCTGGCATGTGGAAAATAGGTAATCTCCAAACACAGTGACATCCAGCAGCAGATACAGCTGCTTCCCCCAGTTCAGGCTCCAAGCCCTCCCCAAGGGCACTCCCATGAACAGAAGAAGCTGTCACCCTCCATCGCCTGCTGCTGAACTGCCAGGAGGGGCTGCTGAACAGCTACACCATGCATCCTAAGGTGAGAGACCTCCACAAGGGGCTCTAGATGAAGCACAGGACACAAAAGACACCTCCAACACAAGAAAGACTATTTATTGATTCCCTCCAGGGCCGTGCAATTGATTACAACAGAAGTCACCTCTTCTGTTAGGTGCCCGTGTGCTTCTCTCCCGGCGCGTTCCCAGGACGGTCTCCTTGCCCAGCTGCTGAGCAAAATTACAGTCCAGCCCCCCAGCCCCAGCCAGACACAAAGTTTGCTGAGGCATTGCCCATGGCAGGGTACAAGGAGGGCATTTTCCTGTAAGGGGAGCAGGGGAGAATAAGTAAAATAGTAAAATTACGTCTCCTCAACCTGCCACCTTAAGACAGCCCCTCTGCTCAATAGACCCCCAACCCCTCCTTCCTTTTGGGCACCAGTAAGCAACAGCACTGGTGGTGTTCCTTCCTGTTTCCCACTGCCACTGGCTTCCACACACTTGGGTACCACTCCTGGGGGGAAGAACGAGTGTGGGATTTGGGGGTGTATGGGGAAGGAGATGAAAAACTTTAGGCTCCCATAATAAGTGTAAACAGAATATGCAGAATTTGTTGTCTAACAAAAAACCCATAGAAAATAGTATCTTTGCACTCTGCCTGATTCTAAAGTCACTGTAAAGGGACAGAGTTTATGACACTGACCAAGGTGACAGAAATAACGGTCACTGCAATCTCAAAACTCATAACACAGCCTGAAACAGCTCAGCAAACACGTAAGTAACTCAGAGCTCTCAGAGCCCACCTGCCCTGACACCTCTTCTCCTTTAGCTCAGCTTCCACAGCCAAGCTTGAGGAAGTGACAGCCCAAAATGGCCCAGCCACACATGTCCCTCCAACTCCAAATACAGGCTCATTCCTTACAGTGATTACAATCTCTTCTTCCTTTCCTGGAATCCCTAGGTAGGTACTCCTGCTCCACCCTGCCAAACAACATATGGACCTACTCATTCAGGACAGATGGAGGCAGAGCACACCCACAGTGGAGGTTTCAAGCCTTTGAAGACTCGTGTTTCAAAAGGGGGATCCATCCAGGTTTTTCACCCCTCAGCCTTTGGGGTGTTCATGCACCAATCAACCCCTGCCCAAAGTCAGTAAAACGTGGGTAAAACTTGGGCACCACTTTCCTCCACAAAAATACTTCTATTCACTAGATCAGGGACATGTGCTTTGCTCTCTTCCCCTGTCACCCACAGGGCAGCAGAAACAGCTCCCCAATTTTCCAAACACCAAAAGCCCCCCAAAGTCATAGCCCCTTCTTCTCCCACTGCCTTCCAACTCATAAGCACCCCAGGGGCAAGCTTCTACACACCAGCTGTACCAACCTCACTCTCTGCCTCTGCTTCAGCCTTTATTCACAAGCTGTGTTATTAATGGCAAAGAGACCTGGCATGGAAAATCCTCACCTTTAAAAAGCATTTCATTTTCAACTCATCCCTCTTGTAGTGTGGAAGTCATACAACCAAACCCTTTTGTTCTTCACACTACTTGGTTACTTTGTTCCCCTTTCTTTTGTCCTGCTGTCCCTTTTGTCATCAGAGTGCCTTAACAGGAGAGATGAAGAACAAGGCAGAGCGCACGTCAAAAGACTCTACTAATGCAGCAATAAAAGGTCAAGGGAAAACTCTCAGGCAGGGCCTAAGCAAGTTCTATTATTTGTGCTTTCTTTTTTTGCTCACCATGAGATGCTTCATTCCCCCAGAAAGCATCAGTAGGACCTTATCTGCAGCATTCTGCTTTAGACAACAGATGCTCCTCTAGGGCAGACCAAGAGCAGAAAGATACAGCCAATACACGACACCCAGGCAAATCAGGAGAGGGAAAAAAAAAAACAAACAAGGAAAAGAGTCAGGTGGTGGCAACAAACACTGTTTCCATGCCAAGATGACATCTCTTCCAGGACACCCTTCACAGGACACACTGAGCTGCAGACTTTGCAACAGCCTTCCAATAGCAAAGTCCCTCCAGACTAAGTGATTAAGACCAAGTACTTCAAGACACCTATCACAAACAACAAATAACACACAGTCAACATAGAGCAGAGAACATCTCACATCCAACCACCAGCAACTACTGACAGTTAAGCAGTCTTGGCTGTTGTCATCAAGCAACTCACTTCAACTCGAAACTACAGATCCCCACAAATAGCACCTACAGAGATCCACAAGTCAAATTAATTAAGAAATACATTAGAAGCAACTTCTGGAGCCAGATTTTCACCTAAATCCAGACAGAGGAGGAAATAAATGAGCCCCTTGATGTTCTGTGCTTTCAGAAGCCCACAGGATTCAGGCTTTGCCTGTGCACCTGCAATGGGGATTGATGCACAAATAACAACAGCAACAAGAGCTTCTCCTCACTGACAAACAGTTTTGCTGGCAAAAAGGACAGGTGGAGTTATCTACATGTTTTCATTAGGGACAGCTTTTCCAAAATCAAGACTTCTCTGGCTGAGTCAATCAAACCTACCCCTTTTGAGGACTTCTTGCAGCTGAGATAATTACCCAGGTAATATGACAATGTGTTAAGAAAGGGAAAGACAAAATTAGCCTACATCAATCTTACTCAATAGTTGTCTGGTCCAAAACTCCTGTTACTGGGATCCCATAAAACTGTTGCATAGTGGCAACTGCAGACTGCACAGCTTTTCCCGACTGCAAGGTAGACATTTGGCTGTCAGATGGAAGCAAGTAGCCGTAAGTTTTTAACCAACCCTGAAAAAGGAAGAAACAGATGGTAAGATGCCACAGTAATTTTTCAACTTAACAGATTAGAACATTTCCTCAAAAGAAAAAGTGACAAACTAGCCCAAAAAATTCAACTGCCTCTTTTTCTTGGTTAGGTTTGGTAATATCATCCCCTTGCTGGGAAGGGCTGAAGACCCAGCCAAGTATCACCTGTCCTGAAAGGACAATGCAGACCTGCCAATTAAAAATGACCATCATCCCTACTGAGTAACTGGGGCAGACCTAAGTCTTCAGAGCACCAAAAATACCCAGGAAGCTCTGTCCTTGTTCCAGGGACCTCCTGTCCACCCCCATCTTCTTGCCATCACAAGACTTCACCATCCCTGCAGCAGCATGCTCCCAATAACCCACTGCCCACCACCTACTACTGCCTCTGAACCATCACTCCAGGAAAACAGCTTACCAGGCTTGGGTAATCCCCACAAACACCAGCTCAGCTTCATGCTTCCACTTAGCATAGGAGTATTTCTTAAAAAAACCCACCAAGCCGCCCAACAAACCAACCCAAGAAATCACTCAGAAAGTTTGCAGGGACTCTGCTTAGACGGACTTTTCCTCTACTAATAGCAGATATCTAGCAAATTGTAAGAATGGGAAAACAGCCAACTCTCCTCAAGGAGCTTTGTCCTTGCCTCCCCCAAAATGCAGCCTTAGAAAAAACCACATAGCAAACCTGTCAAAACGTTAACAACAGCATTTTTGAAAATGCCTATTAGTTCACAATTTCATTTTTCAGCCCCTCTCTCCCCCCCCTCCTCACCCTGACACCACGGAATATTAACTCACCATTAAGTGCAAATGCCGATAAAACCCAAATTAAGGCTTGCTTTCATAAACTTTTCACCATAACTTTTCATGGACACACCTCAGTGTTTCTTCCTTCTGGCCAATTCCCCAGCCCCCCCGTTCAATACACAGACCAGGATTACTATGAGATGGACATATATCCCATAAGCTTTTTCCAGCCATGAGGACAACCCATCTGACCCAAGAACACGGTTCTCAACACCCAAGCGCTGATGAATGGTCTGTGTGCACTGGTCTTACACGGGCAGCCTGAGATCACCCCAGGCAGGGGAGAGAGAAGAGGCACATCTTCCCTTAACCTGACACTGCAGCGGCACAGGGGCTCCAGCCAGGAGGAGCACAAGTGGGAGAACGATCCCCACTTCTTTGTGGCAACAAGAAGACACCAGAATCCATTGGGGAGAAAGTTCTTTTTTTCCAAAGCAGGAGAAAAAAAAAAGGTGTAAGACAGCATCTGGGCTGCACACGTTAAAGTTCACCAAGTAAATGTACATACATTACACACAAACATCACCAAGGGCTCAAGGCAACACCAAGCTGCTTGGAGACCGAACATTTGCTATCACTGCCTCAGCATCCAGCACTGGCCTCTGCCAAACACAGCCTTCTGGAACAGGCACACCTTCACTCTGACCAAAATAAGCTGTCCTTGAGCAGCAAAGGGCAGAGCACAGTCACCAGGACAGCTCCGCCTGGGGCTACCTTGAAGCTACCTTCGCCTGTCACCCCCTTTACCTCCAGGCCAGACTCGAAGGTGGCATTGGGTGAGAGAAGGAGTCGGGCCATATCTGCACAGGCACCAAGTGAAGCTCGTCCCGGGAGGCTGATGCTCAAACCACACACAGACGGAGCTCGGCTGCCTTCCACCGCCGGTTCCCAGCCAGAGGAACCACCGCCGGCTACGGCCTGACGCCTAAGCCCAGCCCGGCGCCAACCACCAGAACCGGCCGCTTCGGAGCGCGGCCGGACGAGGCCGTACGGGGGATGGAGAGCGGCTGCTGCCGGGCAACAGCGTCCGGCCGCGGCGGAGCCGGGGGACCGCTACCCTCTCCGCTTCCCAGCCCTCCGCCGGGCCGACACCGCGCACCGCCCGGCCCGGGCTTCCCGTCCCCCGGTACGGCGGTCCCAGCTGCGGCCCCACTGCCCCATCGAATGACCCGGCCCCGGCCCCGCTCCCACACCTACCCGGCCGGTGCTAGTGTCGGCGGCGACACGGAGCAGGGCGCAGAGCAGCGGCAGCAGGGAGCCCGCCGCGGCCAGGCCCCGGCGCCGCCTCGCCGCCATGGCAGCGCGGCGGGGCTCCGGCCAGCGCTCCGGCCCAGCAGCTGCGGCTGCGCGAGGAGGGCGGAAGGGGAAGGCGGCGCCCTCCGCACCACCTCTTCCTCCGGTGGGCCGGGGCCAGCGGGGAGGGCCCGGTTGTGCTTCCCCCGCGGAAGGGGTCTGGAGCTGGCCGCTCCGGATAGCGGTCCCTCATCCTGTGGAGGCAGGTGGGGCAGAACACGGAGCTCAGGCCGTTCTTTGCGGGCCTCCCCGCTCACCACGGGGTTGTTTCCCGTTCTCAGAGGTCCCGCTACCGGCCCAGGCTGCCCGCGTTGTCCTTGGCTGCAGCCGGGGAGGTCTCCAGCAGATGTGTGTGTAGAAGCCCCAGCTGCAGCTGTGTGTGCCTCCTCGTGAAGATCAGTCCACACATGGAGCGGAGCAGTGCCAGCCAAGGGGACCTGGACAGGCCTGGAGAGCTGCCAACCTCCTGAGGTTCACCAAGACCAAATGTAGGGGCAATCCCAAGCACAAATACAGGCTGGATGGAGAATGGATTGAGAGCAGCTCTGAGGAGAAGGACTTGGGAGTGTTGGATGAGACACTCAATATGAGCTGGCAAAATATGCTGGCAACCCAGAAAGCCCCACCATTCCAGGCCGCATCCCCAGCCTGGTGAGGCGTGGGAGGGTTTCTGCTCTGGGGAGACACACACACCCCAGTGCTGCATCCAGCTCTGGGGCCACCAACATCAGAAGGACAAGTGATGGGGAGAACTGACACTTAAGGGTTAATAACAAGGCCATTATTTAGCTTAGGCTACATCTTTATAACGATAGCCATCTGCTTAAGCTACTACGACCACTAGATAAGCATGAGATACAGCAGGATGGAAGGAGGGAGTTTATCAAGTCACAGGACAAGACAGGACAGAATGTTCACAAAGAGGGACCTGCCAATTAACTCAAGGACATAACACAACAGCTGCTAAAAGAGCTGGCTTTGTAATCAAGGTAAAAAATGCACGGTGAGGAAGACATACAGCCTTCATCCCCGCGACCCCAGCCCATGACCACTGAGAGATACTGCACGTGCGCAACTAGGAGGAGTTAAAGGTAGAGATGATGGAAATAATTTCCCAGAACTCATTATAATAAAGACTGCCCTTTTGGGGGAGGTTATGAATATGCATGAGCACCCCTGGGGTCATGATGAATGTGTAACTCTTTGCTGTTTAAATAAAAGACGAATTACCATGAGGGGTTCACACACCTTTGGTGGGACTACCCCCAGTGCTGAATAAACATACCTACTGTACAACTTGGCAGGTCCAGAGGAGGCCACGGAGATGCTGGGAGGGCTGGAGCCCCTCTGCTGTGGGGACAGGCTGAGAGAGTTGGGAGGGTTCAGCCTGGAGAACAGAAGGCTCCAGAGAGATCTCAGAGCCTCGCTGAGTCAGAGGGTCTGGAAGAGCAATCAGCTGCCTGTACTTTCACACATGCTTAGTGAATTATTTTTATCAGGAATTTTGGGTGAGACACTGCTACCAGGTGAAACTCTTGCTCGCTTGCTTAATCACACTGACACCAGAAGTACCTCCAGCCTTAATGAGTATTTAAGAAAGACCTCAACAAAAACCCGAAACTGTCCTCCCTACGAAACTCCCCAGAACTGATGTAATCACTCATATAATTTTATTAGCAGGAAAATAAAAATGTGACACAGTATTTATACAGGTTCAGAAATTATTAAAACATAACCAGGTCCAGGCATAGCTAATACAACCAGTACCTCTACACCCCTTCGATCCAAACCCTGTCTCCTTGGTGGGAGGGACCATTTTTGTTACTGCTGAAATTTCTCAGCAGAAAAAGTGGAGGAACATTAGACTTGAATCCACTGCTCCCACCTAAAAGCTGCAGCCAGTCTGGAAGTGGAACCAGGAGACCATCTTGCCGCTAAGGGACTATCCACCACCGCACAGGCTAATTCATTCTCCGTTGGGGCTTGCACAGAGTGGGTTGGCTGTGAAACCACTGATCTTGGTCAATTCAACAATGGGAAAGTGGAAAATAATCTGATACTATGGAATTGCACATGGCCTGAACCATACCCTTAGTTAGAGTGCAACCAAAGAATAATTATTTTTGCTACTTGTGTCTGGTTTTCCTGTTAACAGTGATTTGGTAGCCTAGATTTTGATACGATATGGCATTTCTTGTAAGTCAGTTGTTGATTGTATGTATTGATTGTATGTATTCATTCCATAGTCTGGCCAACAGTTCAAACTATTGCAGCAGTGGCAAATAAGCCCGACTCTTGGAAATACACTAAAACCCTGTCCTCCACTGGAAATAACTCTCCTGAGTTTCTGTGCCATCGAATTCTCCACTGTACAAGGACGGACCTACGTGTTCTGGATTTTCACTAAAGAAAGGAATGAGAAAGCTGAGAAGGGTTTGTCACTGGTTTAAAAGTAGACCTCTGGGTATGTCATCTTCAGACACTTGGAGCAGAGACAAACCTGCACCTCCACCCACTGAAAACACGCCATGGGCTCCACAGCTTGTTGGATCTGGGGGCCTGGAGCTGTGGTGGCCTCGTCTGTCTCCTCTCAGGCTGCTGGATACAGCAAACCCTGACAGAGGGGATGGAAGGTGAAGAGCTTTCTATGGTCCCATGCCCTGGACTTGCCCCTGGAGGCTCACTCCAGCAGGGGGATGTGAGGAAAGTCTCCGCAGAGGAGGGCCCAAGAGGCCTACGTGCCCACCACCAGTGGGCAGTTGCTGGTGGCAGTGCCACCAGCTCTGTCCTGGGCTGTGCCAGCCAGGCCTTAGCCAGCAGGGTCAGACAGGAGGGTCTTCTCCACTAGGCACTGGGGAGGGACAGAGCAGCCGAGGCTGTCCCTCAGCCCGGTGTGGACAGCGGGGACTGTTGAGATGAATGGGCCTGGAGGAAGGAAGGCTGTCCAAGGATATGCCAAGAACCAGTCAAGCCTGGAGGAGACAGGGAGGCTAAGGCAGGAGACGGGGCCAGAAGAGGTGTCCCAGAAAATGAGAAGGTGATAGGGTCTCCTGCTGCAAAACTTCTCCTACCCCATGGTATCTTGAAGGGGGACCAAGAGTGCTGAAAAAGGGAGAAATAAAAGGGCAGAGAGGGTCTAGGATGACCACAGGGGACAGCTGAGAGCCCTGGAGGAGTCCAACATCTGCTTCTCCCTTTTCCTCCAGATTACAGCCATACAGACACCATCTAACTGGCCCTGGGAGCTGCAGTTCTGTTCCTGCTGGGCCCAGCAGAGACCGTGCACAATCAGAAGAGGGCAGAACATGCTCACCTGCAGCTCACATGAGGACAGGGAGCTACAGATGCCTCAGACTTCAGCCCTGTGGGATCCCTGGACAAGCTGCCACCTCCCCTACTCAGCTCTAGTCCCACAACCCACCTTTTCCCTGCTGTCCCCACTCCCACATCACCTGAAGGTGACAGTAGCTACCCTTGTTTAATTACCCCTTGGTTATTGCCAAAGGGAGCTCTGTCTACACCACTGGCCAACCCAGACTAGGTGGCAGCTGAGGAGGCTGGAGGCCAGGCCCCAGCTGTGGTGGAAGCAGGCAGGTATTTGGAGTAAGGACCTTGCTGTTGCTCCAGCATTGGACTGGGGAGGCCTGGATGGGTGAGGAACAGGGACAAACCTGTGGGGTGGATCCAGAGATGCAGGTAGGAGATACTGCTGTCCTTCCTCCAAGGAAAGACACTGTTGGCCGGGGAGGGGGGATGAAACAGCCCCTGGGGAGGCCATAAGGGACACCAAGTTACTCCTCTCCTGTACCCCTCAGTGGAGCCGCTAAGCCTTCCATGGGGAAGAGCACAGCCCAGACGTAGCCTTGGTGAGAAAGGCCTGACAACAAATGGAGTAATAAAATACCTGTTTCCATGGCATAGGATAGAAAACAGGAATAGAGAGCACAAGCAAATCTTACACCCCTTCAGGTGCTGGGCACATCTCCACAGGTGGGATTTGAGCAGCATGAATTCCCCCTCCATGCCATGGCAAAATCTGTCTGTGGTCCATCAGTGCTGCAGGGAAAGGGGGCCCTGCCTCCGAAGGGATGTAAGATGCACTTGATGTCTATAATCCCCTTTTTATTTTGTCTCACTAAAACAATTTGTTGCTGCAGCTTTCTCACAGAGACTCAGGAAGAGTCTGGTGCTGCCCCTTCTCTGTGCCCCGGTTGCAGAACTTCACCCTATTTCGCAAGGACTGAGAGGAAGCTGTTTCCCCATCAAGTGACCACCAAGAAAGAGAAACAAAAACCCTCCACAGCTTTTGTCTGAAAGTCCATGGGATCCTAAGGCCAGGTCATCATGGGCACACAGCCCTGGGCAGGTGACTAGGACACTCTGGTTCCAGTTCAACCATCCCAGACCTGCAATAGCGTCTGCAGAATCGCAGGCTGAGGGACAGAAGGCGACTTGTGGCAACAAGGACCTTATCAGGACCCACAGGAAGTCACCCAGTTGCTCAGCGCCTCCAGCCAACGCCCTTTCTGAAGAAGCCCCACTTGAGCAGAGGTCGAAGGGAGCTGAGAGGGAGATGATGCTGCCCGTGACCCTGGTGCTGGCCTTTGGTGAGTGCCAGAGGCTCTGTGGGCTCCCAGAGCAGGGACGTGAGGTATCCGGAGACTCCACAGAAATGTCACGTGGCTGTTTCTCTTGCAGGTGCTTGGCTGGTGGCACAGGACACGGCTACAGCAAGTAAGTATCATAAGGAGGTAGAGGGGGAGTTTGGACACACCTCTGGGTCCCCATCCATCTCCCAGGGCTTTTCCCCAGCCCCACAGAACAAAACCCACCCTTGTGTGGAGGTGGGGGCTGGAGCCAGCTCCAGGCTCACCACAGGGGAGCCGGGCGTTGGGGCCTCCCTGACCGGCAGCATCTCTCTCCCTGTGCAGGTGGTCCCACCATCTCCATCTTCCTGAAGCCGCCTGGGACAATCCCACCGGGAGGCTCCACCACCATCTGCTGCATTTGCAAGTGTGACAATGGGAACTTTGTGCTGTTCAAGGGTGGCCACAGGGTCAACACCCTGCCCAGGCTGCACGGCAGCAGGGCAGAGTTCTCCATCTCTAAGGTCACCCAAGGGGATGCAGGTGGCTACAACTGCCACTATGTGATTGGTGACATTGTGCTGGCTCGCAGTGAAACTGTGGAAGTCCGGGTACACGGTAAGGGATATGCTGTTACCCTTCGCGTGAGGTCAGATGCCACATGGGCACACCGGGACACACGGAGCCACTTGGCTTCCCCGTCCACATGATGGGCAGGGGTTTCCCC
>VXBJ01002092.1:21049-32038 GCA_013400055.1 Nycticryphes semicollaris | reverse complement strand
AACCCTGCTTTGGCAGGGGAGTTCGGCTAAATGATCTCTAGAGGACATTTCCAACTCTAACAACACTACGATTTATGACTTCATATGTTCTGGGGGTTTTGATGGAGATCAGTGTTTCTGGGCTGGAGGAGAAGGCCATAGAGTGCTGGCTATAGCAAAGCAGGAGTGAGCAAGGAGTGCATGACCATCCGAGATGGCTCCATGATCTCCACAAAGATGCTGAGGGCTCTCCTCCTCTCCCTGAGCAGCGTTTTCCTTGGAGGGGGTGCTGGTGGAGGGTGAATCGTGCCAAGGGAGTTGGTGCATTTGGTGGCAGTGACAGGGGAGAGAACCTGTTCTGGCAGGTCTCTCTGTTGTCCCAGTGGTGTCTGGGACCTGGCTGTGCTGGTGCAGGGATGGGAGAGAGAGAAAGGGGACTGAGAGAGACGGGCGCTGCCCTGACAAGCTCTGTGCTCAGAAGGGGAGATGGCAGCTGCACCACTGCTTAAGCTGTGGGGCCCTGTGGTCTCCCTCCAGCCGCAGCATTTGAATCCTCCAGCTTTTGTCTGGGCCTCATCCATCTGGCCGAGCAGTGCCACGTGCCACTCCACAGGCCATAGCCATGTTTGTCCTCGATGGGTCCAGACTGGGATTTCCCAACACTTGGTCCTTGCGGGTGCCCGAAAACCTGTTTACACCCGGTCTGGAGGCCAGGGTGCTGCCATCCCCTCTCCCAGGGATCTTCCTGGCTCCCTGGAGAGCCCTGAATCCAGAGAGCTGCTTAGAGGTCTCTCTGTGCCCACAGGCTCCCGAGTGTCCAGGAGGGATACCCTGTCCCTGTGGGTCACCTGCTTTGGCAGGGAATGTGCACATGGGTGCTCCACAGTGCCCAGTCCTTCCTCACGTGAGGTCTCCACCAGCCCCAGCAGCTTCTGAGTGTGATTTCCCCCTTCTCCTCCTATCTGGACACAGGTACCCAACCTTCGTAGACGCACTGCGGGACCTGGATGATGCCCTCTCCATGTGCTTCCTCTTCTCTACCTTCCCACGGACGGGCAAGTGCCATGTCCAGACCATCCAGCTCTGCCGGCGTTTGGCTGTGGAGTTCCTCAACTATGTCGTTGCCTCCCAATCCCTGCGCAAGGTGAGTGCTCTGGCAGGGGGTGACACGGGCAAGACCTTCCCTGCCCTGGGGGTGAGGGGTGGGGGTGGAAGGAGCATTGTGAAGATGGAGGACTTTTGTCCCAAGAGGGCACAGGGCAGGTTCAGATGAGGCAACGAGTCCTGCTGGACCAGCTGTGACACTCCTGTAATGAACCTGATGACAGAGGAAGGGTTAATGAGGACTGGGACAAGGAAGCACCCCTGGGCTTCCTCCCCTAGTCCTTGCACTGTTCCTTGCCAGGTCTTCCTCTCCATCAAGGGCATCTACTACCAGGCCGAGGTGCTGGGGCAGCCCATCACCTGGATCACCCCTTACGCCTTCGCCCATGACGTGAGTACCTGGGAAGGCGTGCAGGAACACAACCCTCTTGCACCTCATGGGTTGTCTGTACCTGTGTCCCCTGTGCCTGGCTGTACCAGTCTCCCTGGTTCCTTGTTTCTTCTTGTCAATTATTAAAATGGGCTTTAATCAGCAATTAAAGATTAACCTTCAGGAATGAAGCTTCTGGCATTTAAGGAAGAGCCGAGTCAGACCCCACACCCTCTGCAAAGTGGTTCTGACACATCCTCTGCATGGGCTGGCCAGGTGACAGGGTGAGGGGAGAGTTGTGGGTGACACCATGCCTGGAGAGCTGTGCTGTACCTTGCCAAGATCTTTGGCATGCAGGAGTTCACTGTCACAGCAGCGTCCTTTCGTTTCACTCCTGGGCTTTTTAGGGCTTGGCACAGTTGGGTTAAAGCTTTGTGATCTTTGGTACCTGCCCAGCTTTCACCTGCATCATCTCTTCAACCAGCCCATGTCCTTCCCAGCCAGCATTGCCTCTCACTCCCTTCAGCGCTGGCTGTCTTGGGGCTGGCTGGGTCCCTGTCAGGTTTTAGCTTCTTGGCCTGCTCTTGTCTGGCTTTGCCATGGCCTTCACATCTCACCTGGAAGAGCAGAGTCCCTGGACCAAGTCACCACGGTCCCTTTCTGTGATGGGATGGGCTGCTCCATCTGTCCAAGCACAGAGAAGTGGCAGCGTGGAGAGCTCTCTCTGCCCAGGGTTTAGTGGTGGCCATGAATCTCCAGACCTTGCTGTGAAGGGAGCAGGATCCTACCCCTGGTGTGAGTGGGACGGGACAATGTCCCTGCAGAGGGAACTCTGGTCATCTTGTCCTTGTGTCCTCACCCTTCTCATGTGCTTGCAGCATCCCACAGATGTGGATTACCGTGTGATGGCCACCTTCACTGAGTTTTACACCACTCTCCTGGGCTTCGTCAACTTTCGCCTCTACCAATCCCTCAACCTCCTCTACCCCCCCAAGGTGAGGCTGTTGCTTGCCCTGGGTACATGCTGTGCTGGCCTGAGCTTTAGTGACACCCTCTGGTGTGGGTGGTGGGAAGTAAGGACGTGTTGGAGCGGGGAAGTAGAGGTTGCTTGGAGTCTCTGGGTTTGGGAGCTGCCCACCTACCTTTCTGTTTCTCCCCAGATTGATGGCCAGGCTGATGTTGAGGTGAAACCTGCAGAGGGCAAGGACTATGCCATGGATTCGGAGAGCTACCTGGAGGTGAGGGACACTGCTGCCACCATGGCCCGTGGGAAGACCCTGTATGGCTGTGGTGTACTGCCCACAGACCCCTTCATGGCACAGTGCTCTTGTGTGGGGTCCGAGGAGCAGAGCATCACTCCATATGGTGGAGGGGGCTGGTTCCAAACTCCTTGCCCCCTACTGCTGGCCAAGGGAGGAGCCTTGGGGGGCACTGACCTTCCCCCTGCATAGCAGGGAACCCTCTGAAGCCTCATGCTGAGGGAGACAGTACATGGAGGAGGCTGAATACCTGTCTGGTTCTAGGAGAAGGTCTTTTGACCTCTTGCTCTGAGGAACTACCTTCTGCCTCCTACATGAGGCTTCCCCTTTCATCATCTCCAAAGCACTTGGCTGGGCATGATGTCTTCTCGGTCTCTTCCCACTGCAGAAACTGTCAGCTCTGAGTGCCAGCCTGGCCCGTGTGGTGGCACCGACACATGAGGACGAGGTGGAGATGGACGAGTTCCCAGTGGAGGGGGTAAGCCTGGTGGGGGTTGCTTAGACCTGGCTCTTTGGGTGATCCTGTCTATGTTATGTCTTGTGGCTGGGCAGGGGCTGGCAGGAACTGGTGTGGTGCTGGGAGGGACTGGCGGGAGGATGAGGACAGCATTTGAGTTTCCCCTCGCAGAGCTGGGCTTGGCAGGGGCCATTTGCATGGAGGAGACTGAATGCTTTGCTTTGAGCAGGAGACTGCGGAGCAGATGGACGCGAGGAAGAAGGAGCAGGAGGCCCTGGAGAAGCACAAAAAGCTGTTTGAAGGGTTGCGCTTCTTCCTCAACAGGGAAGTGCCGCGAGAGCCACTGGCTTTCATCATCCGGTACGTGGTGGGCAGTCAGCCCTGCTATCCCCTGCTGGCCTCTCCCAGCCTCTCTATCGGGACTGTTGAGGCCCATCTGCCTCATGTCCTGTGGGCGAGATGGCTCTTCGAAGGGCCTTCCTGCCCACCTGACTCCTTGGTGGGTTTTGCTGGCAGGTGCTTTGGTGGCCAGGTCTCCTGGGACAAGTCCCTGTGCATTGGTGCCACCTACGATGTGAGCGATCCCTCTATCACCCATCAGATTGTTGACCGTCCCCGGGTGGAGAAGCAGGTTGTTGGCAGGTGGGTGAGGCAGAGTGGCGTGTCCCCAGAATGGCCACCTGGGCTAGCGGGTGTCTCTGGCTGTCCCATGCTCTGTCTACACCCAGACAGGCTGTGGGACAGCCTATCCCATCCTGCTCTGCTGCCACCTTGCAGTCACACAGGCTTCAGAGCTTGGGGTGGGAAGAAGGAATCTGAGCCCATGTCCCTCTGCCCCACAGGTATTACCTGCAACCGCAGTGGGTCTTTGACTCCGTCAATGCCAAGCTGTGCCTCCCCGTGGCTGACTATTTCCCTGGTGTGCTGCTTCCCCCACACCTCTCGCCATTCGTGACGGAGCAGGAAGGAGACTACATTCCTCCAGAGAAGCTGAAGCTGCTGGCCATGCAGAGGGGCGAGAACCCAGGTGACGCCAGGCTCCGAGTCTGGAGTTGTTGAGAAGTAGGGCTGTACCTGCTGCGGGGCCAGCAACTGCTCTCCCATTGGTAATGGTGCTCTCTCTGCAGATGATGAGAGTGAGGAGGAGGAGGAGGAGGAGGAAGAAGAAGAGGAGGAAGAGGACAACAATGACAAAGAAGAGGAGGAGGAGGAAGATGAGTCTGAAGAGGAAATGAAGTTAAAGAAGATGGAAGAGCAGAAGACTCAGAGCAATAAGGTACGGTTCCCAGCAGTGGAGTGGATGCCCCAGGAGGAGGCAGCTCTGGTGAGCTCTGTCTCTTGATGTGGGATGTCCCAGCTGCGTCCCTGCTGTGGTCACCACACTTCTGGGTCCTAGACCCATATTCACGCTGCAGCTCCCATTCATGTTCAGGACCTGTCACCTGGTCTGGAGGGTGCTGCAGCTCTTCTGTGACCCCCAGTAATTGAGGTGGAAACATCACTGAGGGGCTGGGCCCATCAGTTCAAGAAGGACGGGGAACTGCTTGAGAAAGTCCAGGCCAGATCCACAGAGATGATGAAGGCAGTGGAGCATCTCCCATATGAGGAAAGACTGAGAGAGCTGGGTCTCTTTAGCTTGGAGAGGAGGAGACTGAGGGGTGACCTCATGAATGTTTATAAATATGCAAAGGATGAGTGTCAGGAGGATGGAGCCAGGCTCTTCTCAGTGACAGGCAATGACAGGACAAGGGGCAATGGGTACAAGCTGGAACAGAGGGGGTTCCACTGAAATATAAGGAAAAACTTCTTCCCAGTGAGGGTGAGGGAACACTGGAAGGGGCTGCCCAGAGAGGTTGTGGAGTCTCCTTCTCTGGAGACATTCCAAACCCGCCTGGTTCCTGTGTGACCTGCTCTGGGTGTTCCTGCTCCGGCAGGGGGATTAGGCTAGATGATCTTCGAAGTCCCTTTCAGTCCCTGATATTCTGTGATTCTGTGATCTGTCCCTGAGGAAGGGTTGTGGGCTTCTAGGGTCCTGAGCTCTCTGGCTCCCCACAGGCGCTTCCTGTGAAGGTGACTGCTGGCAAGCTGCGGCTGGAGGACAAGCAGCGCCTGGAGCAGGAGCAGCAAAGCGAGGAGAAGCGTCTGGCCATCATGATGATGAAGAAAAGGGAGAAATACCTCTACAAGAAGATCATGTTTGGCAAGAAGCGCAAAGTCCGAGAGGTATGAGTGTAGGGCTGCTGTGGGCCGAGGACCCTTGCTTGAATCCTCGTGCTAGCTCTTCCCAAATCAGTTTGCAGTGATCACTAAAGTTGGGTTTGTCCCCACCTTGGGGGAGAGGGAACAGCCTCTGCTGATACCGTGCCGGCTCTGGGCTGCTCTTCTGCTCTTCTCTGTGTCTAGGGAGGGCACTGAGCAAAGGTGAGGCTCTACCAGCCTCTTCCCTGGCATCACAAGGCTATGGTGTCCACCCTGGCACAGCAGAGCTCCTCCTGCTCCCTTGGGGCTGTGACTTATGCTCAGCAAGAAAAGCTGCCACTCCTTTCTGTGCTCCAGGCAGCAGCAGATGGGTCCATTTCCCTGTGTACAGCTGGAGGGTTTGGTGGGACCAAGGGTGGAACAGACCCTGGTGTCTGCAGACCTGTCTGACTGTGGGTCTTGGGGATTTCTCCACAGGCAAACAAACTCGCTGCAAAGAGGAAAGCCCATGACACCGCCGTCAAAGAGGAAAAAAAGAAAAGCAAGAAGGCATGACGAGCACGAGAGGGATTCCCTGCAGGGGCTGGCTGGCTGCACCCTGCAGACACCATCGCATTTGGGTGAAAAACCCTCAGCTTTGCTCTTGGGACAGAAGTGCTAAATTAGAACTTTCCCCATCTGTAGATACACTTCCCGCTGTGCCTTTCACAGGGTTCCCTTGGCTCTCCTTTCCCAGTGCTGCCACCTGTCCTGGGCTGGGCTGCAGGATGGGTGTCTGCGGGACTGTCCTCTTCATGCTGGTGCCACCTCTGCTTTCTGAGCTGCAGGGGTGGCAAGCAAGGAAGAGGAGGCCAAGGAGAGCTCTGGGCTCTTGCAGGTACCTCCAGGATTGTTCCTTTTGAATTTGCACAGCCCTGTTGGCAGAGCACAGCTGCTCAGGGGCTCCCCAGCTTAGAAGGGCGTTGCAGCATGTTTTGGAGGTTTGGCACAAAGTGGGAGTTTGCCCCAGCCTTGGTGGAGAGGAGACCATGGCAGAGGGAAGCCCATCCTCTGCTCAGCCCGGAGCTGCCCCCCAGCATCCACATGGCAGGTCATATTTCTCTTGTATTTTTATTTTTAATAAAGAAGGTGACACTTCCTGGTGGTGCATGTTGTGTGTTCCCTACCAGCCCTGGCTTGGTGCTTGGCACAGTAGAGGAGGTGCAGATTGGTTCCTCCAAGACAAGTGTGGGGCTGGAGATGGCTCCTCATCCTGTACCAGGTGTAGGTATGTCTACTGCCAAGTAGAGCAGAACAGGCAGACCCTGGTCCCTGCTCCAGGTGCCAAGGCCCATGGGCACTGTGGCCGTCACCTTGCTCCTCGTCATCCTTTGCCAGTCCTTGTCCTCAGCGGCAGGTTTGGGCAGGGTCTGTTCCATCCCAACTGAGTGCTGAGAGCCAGCTCTGAGTCCAATTTGTTCAGCCAGGGGAAGAGCAAAGTTCTGCCCCTGGGGAGGAGCAGCCCCAGGCACCAGCATGTGCTGGGGACCACCAGGCTGAAAAACAGCTGTGTATTAAAGGACCTGTAGGTCTTACTGGGCACCCACTTGACCATGAGACACCAATGTGCTTTTGGGGCAAGGAGGGCCAGTGGTGCTCTTTGAGGAGCACTTTGGTTCTGGTGAGGCCACCCATGGAGTGCTGTGTCCAGCCATGGGCTCCCCAGCGAAAGAGAGATGTCAACATGCTGGAGCAAATCCAGTGAAGGGTCACTAAGATGATGCGGAAGCTGGAGCATGTCCTCTAGGAAGAAAGGTGGTGAGACCTGGGACTGAAGAAGACAAGGTTCTGGGGGACCTTACAAAGGGATATAAGGGATAAAAGTATATAACGGAGCCAGGTTCTTCTCAGTGATGCCCAGCATGAGGACTGGAAGGAACAGGCACAAACTGAAACCCAGGAGGTTCTTCTGAACATGAAAAGACACTTCTTCACCATGGAGGTGACCAAGCACTGGCACAAGGTTGCCCGAGGAGGCTGTGGAGTCTCCATGATACGCATGATATACATGATCATGAGCAGAGAGGCTGGACCAGGTGACCTTCAGAGGTGCCTCCAACCCGTTGTTGAGTTGCCTGCAAAGACATGAGGCAAAGATCTTCAGCGCTCACTGTCCCTCTGCCACCATCCTCCAGCAAGAGTCTGGGGGGGTTCATTTTTCGGTGAAGGAGGGGTGATTTTGGAGCTCTTGGCTGAGATAAAGCAACACAGGGAAAACCAGGGCTGCTGTTGCTGGTGCCAGCAACACCCCAGATGTGCTCCATGCATCTGGGAGGACCGTGGCCATGGCATTGGCAGCATTATTGTCCCCCACCTTTCCCCTAAATCCCATTTTTTCCCCAAAATAGCCACCCCCACAGACATCACCTTGCTAGGGCCTATGCGTGGCCTTCAGGCCTGTTGATAGCCGTCCTCCTGGGGAGAGAGGGAAGGTAATGCTTGGCTTTGTGCAATGTTCGTGGGGTATTTTTTTCCTTTTCTGGTTCTTTTTGGAGGTTGGGAAGGGGTGTCACAGGGTGGGATGGCTCGCTGCCGGGTTTTTGTAGAGTTTTGGTGAAAGGGGCCTCGCTGGGACATGAAAATTGTATCATCTCATGGGTTATATGGGGGCACCATTGTCGCAGGCCATGGTGAAGGGTGTGACATCTCATGGGTTTTTATGGGGACACCTTCTTCCCATCATCTTATGGAGCCTTTTTTGGGGACACCATTGTCCCTGGCTCAGGTACCTCATGAAGTTTTTATGGGGACACCTTGTTCCCAGCTGTCATGAGGTCTGTGTCATTTCATGGGGCCTTTTCAAGGACATCTTATCACCATGGTGAAGGCTGTTATTTCATAGGGCTTTTCTGGGCACACATTTCTCTGTGGGGAAGGCTGCATCATCTTGTGGGATTTGGGGTGATGCCTTGTTTGTGGCCATGGTGAAGGTTGAGCCATCTTATGGGGCTTTTTATGGGGATGCCTTGCCTCTGGCTGTGGTGAAGGCTGTGGTATCTCATGGAGGTTTAATGGGGACGCCTTGTCTCCAGCTGTGGTGAAGCCTGTAGTATCTCATGGGGCTTTTATGGGGACAACTTGTCCCCACATGTGGGGAATGCTGTGGTATCTCATGGGCTTTTATAGGGACAATATGTCCAGTTGTGGTAAAGGCTGTGTCACCTCATGGGAATTCTGGAGAACAGCCCTCCCTCTTTCTCAGCCAAGCCAAGGTGAAGGCTATGCTACCTCCTGGCACCCTGTGGGGACACAGCTGTGGGCCATGAAATTGTATCAGCGCTGCCAGCCCCAGGGTCAATAGCCGCTGGCAGTGAGTGGGCAACAGCACAGACAGGGAACTTGAAAACAGGCTGCCTCCCTTTTTCTGTTTCTTTACTTTTCTTTCTCTTTCTCTTTTTTCTTTTTTAATTTTCTTTTTTATTCTTTTTTCCACTTTACTTCCTTTTCTCTTTTTCTTCTTCTGTTTTCTTTTTCCTTTTTTAATTTTCTTTTTTATTCTTTTTCCACTTTTCTTCCTTTTCTCTTTTTCATTTTTCTTCTGTTTTCTTTTTCCTTTTTTCTCTCCCCTGCTCTTTTTTCCCCTCTTTGTTTTTTCTCTTATTTTTCCTCCATTTTTTCCCCCATTTTCCCACTCCTATTTTCTTTGTGCAATTAGGTGGGTTTTGCCCTTTTTTTTTCTGCCTTTTTTTTTTTCCTCTTGCTTTCCATCCTGCCTTCTTTGACTTCACCTCTTGGAAAAGAAGGGGACTGGACCACTCGGGAGCTCCTGGGACTGCCTCCAGAGCTGGGCTTCCACCACGGGGCAGGGGACCCTGAATGGGGCTTCCCACCTCCCCCCAGGGCCACTGGACCACTCACTCACAGGCACCAGTGGCACCACAGCCCAGTGAGGCTGAAGGACAGCGATGTCCCTGTGCTGGGGTGGCAGATAAGGAATCAGGCGGTCGGACTAGCAGCAGAGCCAGTCACAGGCAGTGACCCCGCTGCCCAGATGGGTGACCACAAACTGGTCGCACCACCCTGACAGCCACTGGTTCCCCCTCTTTCGTCAGCACTAATGACAGCTTTTCCATGTGATAAAGGCGCCTGACACCACACTGAGCTGACAGGTGTCCCACGGGGCCAAACCGGGGACCATCTGCTCATGCTCCTCACCAAACTCCTCTTGACCCACAGATCCAGTGTGTGCTTCCTCAGTGGTCACAGTTTTCAGCGTGAGTGCTTCATTTGTACCCCCAAATCCCAGAGGATTTGCTTTGCTCTCAGGTGAGGGGAGAGCAGACAAGAGGACATCTTGGTGGAGCCTTCCTAGGGGTGACTTGCCCCTGGGGGTTGCAGGAGATGGGGCATTGCAGCACCCTGGCTTGTTGACGTTGCATCCTGAGCCACCAGCATCACTTCACTGAACTGCCACATCTGGTCTTCCCACTGGAGACCCTTTGCAGCGCTATCCCAAAAAAAACAGGGAGAAACCTGGCATTTGGAGAGGTACCCCGTGGAGCGGGGGTGGGACAGCTACTTGCCCCTGTGCCACTGTTTCCAGAGCAAATCCAGGTAAGGCTATGGGAAGGCAAATGGCCAAAGTGGGCAGCAGTGCTGGGGGGTGTTATTTTACTCAGTGTCGTGGTTATTTCACACAGCAGCCATTACCTGTGAGAAACAGGCTGGGGGGAATGGGGGGTGGGGGGTGCAGGTGGGTGATAAATACATGGGGTGGCCCCTGTGGGGGCTCGAGTGTTAATGCTGCCTCTGAGTAGGGATGAGTCTCCTGTCCCAATCCCAGCAGCAGCCTCTGCCTCCCCCGGGTAGGTGGGAATGTCCTGGCATTGATTTTTGGGGAGCACATGCTTGCTCTCCCTTGTGCTGTCTTGCACACTTGCTTGCTCCTTTCCATTTCCCTGGGATGCCCCCTCTGCTCCTCCCAGACTAGCAGACTCTTGGGATTTAGTTTCGATGAGGCAGACGGGATCCCTCATCCAGGGCTGGGAATATGCCCATCGTGGGCAAGTGGGGACATGCCAGCAGGGCCAACACCCGCAGGGAGGCAGCAGCTCCTCATCCCCCTTCTTGCAATGAGGGAGGATATTCTGGCTTTTTTCATCCCCCAGCGCTGGCAGGGGCTGCCCAGGGATTGCACAGATAAACCCCGTGCTGAGAACCAGTTCCACCGAGGCAGGGCAGGATGTGGCAGCCACCTGCAATGGGGCAATAGCTGCCTGCCCATCTGGGGCTCACCGGGGTGACCCTAAGCCCTGTGGGGACGAGCCCTGAATCCCAAGACCCTCCGGTGTGGAGTTCCCTGTGGTTGTACCACTGGCTGAGCCCCGGGGCACTGGATGCCGCTCCCTTGGCTGCCCGAGCAAGTGCACTGGGTTGTCACCGCCTTTAGCCAGCTTTGAGGGCGGTGGGAAGTGTCAAGGCTGGACCTGGGCACACAACGGCCCCTTTTCTGCCCCACTGTGGGGTGATGCATGAGCAGGGTGCCAGATAGTGCTGAGCCCTCCTTGATGCGGCCGCAACACCCACATACCCCCCTGGGCACAGCCGTGTGGTGACAGGACGGGACCTCGGGGAGGGGGGGG
>VXBJ01002092.1:5072-21007 GCA_013400055.1 Nycticryphes semicollaris | reverse complement strand
GGGAGTGAGACTCTGCTGGTGGGGTGCCTGGGGACACTCAAAGTCCCGGGGCAGCCGTCCATCTCCACCTCGTGTGACTGGGAAAAGGGGGAAAGGCCAGAGGCATAGCAGTGACTCCACAGTTATCACAGAGAGGGTGGGGGAGCACAAATTTAGATACGTTGGGCAGTGGGGAGGGAGAGCAGGGGGAGGCTGTGGGAAGGATGGAGAGGAGCCAGCAGAGCAGCACCGGGATACCCTGGGGAGCAGACAGCCAGGTCGGGGGTGCAGCGTCACAGCGCTCCCCACCCCAAGGTGAGCCCCGGCTGCAGGAGGTGACAGCCCAGCCATCATGGGAGGGTGACAAGGGTGGCTGGTGAGAGTTGGCCTCACAGGGAGGAGAGGAGCTGGGTGCCACTGCCAGGGAACAGCCATCATCACCCGCTCAGCCGGCAGCACCCCACCACCCCAGGTCCCACCATGGCGGGCTGGGGGCTGGTGGTTGCATGGCAGTGCAGGGGCTGGGCACGGGGCCCATGGTGACAATGTCCCCGTTGAGGCTGGCGCCGCAGATGGAGACAAACGGCCCCCTTGTTTGCAGCACTGGCAGGCAGGGAGCAGGCAGGGAGCGGGCAGCAGGCTGAATGCCTCCTCTGTGCCACAGGGAGTGGGTGGGGAGACGGGAGGCTCAGGGTGGCAGCAGGCACCCAGGAGCTGGCCCAGCTGTCCCCGGGGGAGCTGGGCAGAGCCTGACCTCAGCCCCACGTCCCCCTCAGCAGCACCTTTCATTTCTCTTTCTTTTTTTCCCCTCCCCAGGCTAGTGGTATGGGGCCAGGACCCTGGTGATGCTGTAAGGACCGCAGCTCGTGGGGAGGATTCGGAAAAGCCGGCGTTTGCAGGGAGCTGCCTGGGACAAGCTTGTTCCATGTCGGAGAAGCATCGGCACCCCTGCCCCGTGCCACCCACTCCCCCTGCACCCCGGCCAGTCCAGGAGAGGAGAGGGACGGCTCACCGAGAGCAACTTAAGCAAAGGAAAAGGTGATGCTTGCGGGCAGCGGGCCACTTAAGGGGTGGCTCTATGAGGCAGGGTGGCACGTGGGGATGGGTATTTGCACCCACAGGGGCATACAAAGGGAACAGGGTGGTAGGAAGCACCATGGTGGTGTGAAATTTGGCATACAGGGAAAAAAAGAGTGTGCCCATGGGCTTGTAGGGGCAGGAGGAGCAAGCGACAGGTGGATACACCTCGTATACAGGTATATACCTCCGGCTGTAGGGGTTTGGCTGTAAAGGAAAAAGCTCTTCTCCAAAAAGCCGAAAGAAGGCTTGGGGATGTCCCCAGGGACCAGGGGAGCTGCTGGGACATGAGGATGAGGCTGGTGGCCCAGACCGTGCTGATGGGTGGCCCATGGGAGATTGGCCTGTGCAGCCTTGTTCTCCAGCTGGGAATTTCATCCAGAGCCGGTGCCACAGCTGCCCTGCACTAATGGGAGCCCCAGGAAAAATGCCTCGATCGCCTCATTTCTCCGAGCCAGCTATTAATAATTAAGCCACTCACTCAAAGGCAAAGTCAATAGAGCAACTGGGCTGGGAACTATTTGCCAGATCCACCTCAGGGGAGCCAGCCTGGGTGGAGCAAGGCATCCCCTCATCATCCCGGCGCGTGTTGACGGGGTGCTGTGCCACTCTAGGGGGGGACAGTGGGGACCCCTGATGGGCCAGCAGCCAGGAGGGGGGTTAATGGTGCTGGCTTGCTGGCTTTGACAGGGTGGGTGGCAGTGCTGTGTCCTGCAGGGTGGTGACAGGGACAGCCCTGAGCTGGTGGGAAGCAGCACCCACACAGGAAAGGTGACCCATCCAGCGCTGTGACCAGCTTTTCCAGGTGGTGCCAACAACTGGCACTGCGGGTGACGACTGCGATGCGATCCCAGCCATAGTGTAAAACCAAAGCCTGGCTGCTCCCAGGCTTGTGAAACCTGTCAGGCTTCACATGGCGATTTAGGGTCAGAGCCACCCACTCCCTCTGCAGTTACGCTGGACACCCCCAGTGTCCCCACCGTTCCTGCCTCATTCACTGGCGGCTCAGAAAAAGGGCTGGGAAGAGGCTGCTGGATGCAGCCAGCCTTGCCTGACCCCGGGTATGGGGGGGAGCGCTTGGGGGAGCCTGGGCTTGCTTGTGGGGTGCCCCCACCCCATCGGTATTCCCTGGCTGCTGCGCCGTGTGCCAGGAAGAGCTGTGCGGGGCGCTCGGCCGCAGCCTTGGTCTCTGGTTGCATTTTCCATTCATTATTCATCGAGCTGGAAANCTTTCTGCTTGGAGTTTACATCAGAAACCCCAGAGGGTCTTTGCTATGTGGGGTCTAAAGCACAGCTGGCTATAAACCATGGCTCTCGCTGAATTATTTACTGGAGCTACGAGGCTCGAAGGGGGCGATGGCATGGGGGACATGGGGGGGGGTTTATTTGTTGAGGTATTATTCAGTGGGCAGTCAGGAGCGTGGCCAGCCTTGGCCAAAGGATGCCTCGATGCCAGAGCAAACGGGCAACGATGCTGCTCCTGCAGCCACTAAGCAAGGGTACAAGGCTCAGAGGGCACCCGGGGCTTTGCCCTCCAGCTTGGGGGGTGCTCCCGACTGTGGGTCTCTGCCAGCAGCCCCCTGAGAGCAGGTGCCGCAGTCACGATTGGCGTGTCCCCTTTGGCAGCTGCAGAGGACAACCCTGCTGCAATGCGGTGGCCGGTGTGTTGGAGCTGCCGGTGGCCCTGGTGAGCGGCGGAGGCGGCTGGGCAAGTGCTGCGGAGGGAGAGCAGCACCGGGCTGGGCAGGCTGCTGCAGGGTCTGCGTGCATGTGGATGTGTGCATGCATGTGTGTGTGTGCATGCATGAGTGTGTGTGTGCATGCATGTGCGTGTGTGCATGCATGAGTGTGTGTGTGCATGCATGTGTGTGTGTGCATGCATGTGCCTGTGTTTGGATGCACGAGCATGCGTAAACATGCATGTGTGTCTCTGTCCTTGTGCATACACAGGCGTGTATGGTGTGCAGGTGTGTGTATGTGTGTGTACTTGTATGTGTCTGTGTGTGTGTGAGTGTGCAGAGATGTGTGTGTGGGCAGGCGGTTGCTTGTGCCGCTGTGTGTGTATGTGTTCCTTCATGTGTGTGCATGTGTATGTGTGTGTGTGTCCTTGGCGGGGGCAATGCGTGAGTGCAGGTATGTGTGTGCATGTGTGCCCCCATGAATGGGTGTGCATGCCTGAACACACACAGGAATGTGTGCCTGTGTATGCATGCAGATGCATGAACATGACATGTGTGTCCATGTCCTGGTGCGTGTGTGTGTGCAGGGGTGTGTATGATGTAGGTGTCGCCATGTGTACATGCACATGCGTATGTGGATGCACATGTGTGGATGCTTGTGTGCCTGTGTGTGCATGTGGCCTCTGGCTGTGTGCATACATGTACGTACATGTGAGGGGTTGTCACCTTCCCCCAGACCACCTTCCCTTCCAGCTCTTTGTCCCCCCAGCCCCTACATCCTGCACATCCAAAGGGTGGCCAGAGAGGACCGAGCCCCCCAGGCTGCTGGAGGGGCCAGGAGACTTGAGCAAAGCCATGCTGGGCATGTGTCACCATACCCAATACATCCCGAGCTTCCCCAGCTCCTCATCCGGGAGCACGGAGATTTCCTTGGGAAGAGGGATTCCAGCAGTGTCAGTGATTGTTTTGGCATTACCCTGGCAGAGGTTGCCCACTCTGCAGCCCAGCTGGCCCACGGTACAGTGCCTTTCTCCCTGACATTCCCAGCCCCATGGCCTCCCTGGCTGCTCCTCTGCTGCACCAGGGAGTCATTTTGGGTTCTCTCGAGGCAGGCAAAGGGTGCACAGGGCAGGCAGTGATCCCACTCTTTGGCCACGCACCCGTTGTGCCCGTGGTTGGGGACACACCTGGTAGTTCACCTCTCTCCTGGCAATGCCAGCACTGAAAAGCCCAGTGAGATGCTTCCTGGGACTTTCCACACCCGTGAGTTGTCCCAGTGCTGTACTTGCTTCTCATTTGAGTCACACAGACCCCCCCCCTGCTCCCCGCTTCCCTGTCCTCCTGTGCTAACGGCTCTCCTCTCTGCTGGCTGCAGGTGACCAGGATGCTGCACCATGGGAAGCACTGGAGGTCCATGTGCAAGGGGCTTGTCCTGGGGACCCTCCTGACCAGCTTCATGCTGCTGCTCTACTCCTACGCTGTCCCCCCACTGCAAGTCAGCATGACAGAGTGAGTGTGGGGTCCTCATTCGTGTATCTCTCCCACCCACCCCACCCCGCCCCAAGCAGCTTCTTCACCCTGTTTCACACCTGGCCCCCCAAACAGCAATGGTCCCAGGGCTTTCCAGGCTCTGGTGGCTTCACACTGAGATGTCTCCTTCCTACAGCCTCCTGTTGGAGACCGCACTTGTCCCATGGGTGGGAGGCAAGGTGAACACCATCTGCCCCGGGGGCTGGGGACATTCAGCCTGGGATGTGCACTGCACAGTGGCAGCAGGTGCTCAGCTGCTGGGCAATGGAGGGGATGAGGAGGTGCAGGTTCATGTCTCCTGGGGGAAGGAAAAGCACCATAGGAGAGGTTCCCCAGCAGCCAGGAGCAGTGGGCAGAGCCGAGGTAGTTATTCAGGCACTCTTTATCAAGGACTTGCCCTTCATGAGTAATCAGAAGCTGCCACATGAAAACTCTCACCCACAGAGATGGGCATAGGTAAGTTCAAAGCTCTCTGCCACCATGGTGGCAAATACCAATGCTCAGTATGGCCGTCTCTCCTGGCATTAAATTTATCGCTCATCTTATAAAAGGGATCCCACCTGTGGGTGTTTCATAACCTATGTGCTGACCCACGCTCCCCCACGCTGCCAGTGGGGAGCATTATCAAGGATCATCTTTGCAGCTTTGCTAATGGTGTCCAAAGTCACCTGACACTGGGGCCTCTCTTCCCTGCTCCGGGGATCTCAGATAACACACAACTTGTTCTCGGTGCTCCCCAAGGGCCCATGAGCTCATCTGAGGATCATGCTCTAGAGTTACATCCCTCCACTCGGGTGCTGGATTCTTCACAACTCCTTAACAGGGGATTAAGAGCTTCCAGACCTCAAAAGAATGTTATCAGCTTCTGTTGATGGAGTTATGGCCATGGAGAGCTCATCTCAATGTGTGTCTCAGTATCAGCTGCACCAGGGCTACCACAGCCATGCCTGAGGGGAGGGATGGGGACCTGCTGCCTGGGCTCTGCTGATGCTGGTGGGGACTGGCCACCATGAAGATCCCTGTAGTGGTGCGTCCTCGGTGGCAGGGCTTGTCCAAGGGGTGAATGAGCTTGGTTTGGTGGCTTGGAGGTGCACCTGATGTCAGGGGAGTGGTGATGGGCTCTACCCTGCCAAGGGGCTCTTGACATATGTGGCTGAGGGTGAAAGGGGCTCTGCCCACAATAGGGCTTGTGTCTGCCAGGGAACCTGGGGGATGCAAACACCTCTCTCCAGGTCCAGAACCCGTCTCCATGGCCAAAACCCATCCCCAGGTCCAGAACCCATTCCCAGGTCCGGAACCCATCCCCAGGTCCAGCACCCATTCCCAAGTCCAGAATCCATACCCAGGTTCAGCTTCTCCAGGAAAGAAAATGGGTGAGCCTTCATGGTGGCTGGTCTGTGTTGGCTGAGCTGCCCTCACTGTGTCTCTTCCCCTCACCAGAATCCCGATCCCCTCCTCCTGCTCCTCCTACACAGCCCCCGCCAAGGTGCCAGCAGTGGCCAATGGCACGGGCAGCCCTTCAGGACAGAGCTGCCTGCCCAAGCTGAACATCATGTTCATGAAGACGCACAAGACGGCCAGCAGCACCATCCTCAACATCCTCTTCCGCTTCGGGGAGAAGCACCGCTTGAAATTCGCTTTCCCCAACGGCCGCAATGACTTCTACTACCCCTCCTACTTCGAGCGCAGCCAAGTGCAGCACTACCGGCCGGGTGCCTGCTTCAACGTCATCTGCAACCACATGCGCTTCCACTACGAGGAGGTGCGCAAGCTCCTGCCAGCAGATGCCACCTTCGTGACGGTGCTGCGGGACCCTGCCTACCTCTTCGAGTCCTCCTTCCACTACTTTGGGCGCGTCATCCCCCTCACCTGGAAGCTGACAGGGGAGGACAAGCTGGCAGAGTTCCTCCGGAACCCTTGGCACTACTACGACCCCAACGGGTTCAACGCTCACTACCTCCAAAACCTCCTCTTCTTTGACTTGGGCTACGATAACAACATGAACCCCAACAGCCCACTGGTGGAGGAGCACATCCAGGAGATAGATCGCCGGTTTCACCTCGTCATGTTGCTTGAGTACTTTGATGAGTCCCTGGTGCTGCTGAAGGACCTACTGTGCTGGCAGCTGGAGGACATCCTCTACTTCAAGCTCAACGCCCGGAAGGGCTCCACTGTCTCCCGCCTGACACCTGAGCTCTACGAGAAGGCCACCTCCTGGAACCTTATTGATGCCAAGCTCTACCGCCATTTTAATGCCACTTTCTGGCGTAAAGTGGAGGCCTACGGGAGGGAGCGGATGGCCAAGGACGTGGCCGAGCTGCAGCGGGAGAATGAGAAGATGAAGAGCATCTGCATCGATGGGGGACACCCTGTAGATGCCAGCGCCATCCAAGAGTCCTCCATGCAACCCTGGCAGCCTCTAGGGGAGAAGTCCATCCTGGGCTACAACTTGAAGAAGAAGATCAACAAGAAGCACCAGAAGCTGTGCCGCAAGATGCTGACGCCTGAAATCCAGTACCTGACTGACCTGGGGGTCAACCTCTGGATCACCAAGCTGTGGAGCCACGTGCGGGACTTCCTGAAGTGGTAGGAGACAGCAGGCACCCCATATCCTCCAGGGAAAAACCAAGGACTTTCATTTTTCTTACTTCATGGTGTCTTTTGGTTGGATGTGAGCAGAACCAGCTGGAGGCTCTGGCACCAGGGAACGCTGGAGGACTCTCCATCACTGTCCTGCCAAGCCTCTGCCTGGGCCTGGAGGGGACACTGCTGCCACCCACCGACAGGGAGAGTGGAGCCTCCCTGCCTCCAAGGAATCCAGGATTAGTGGTTTTGGGTTGGTTTTTTTTTTTTTTCCAGCAGGATTTACTTCTTCCTTCCCCAAAGAAAAGTGGGAGGTTTTGGTGAAGTACATGGCCTCAGCAGGAGCAGGACATCCATCACCAGGTGGCAGTGCAGGCAGGGATGTGCCCCACTGGTGGTGGCAGGGACTTCTTGCAGGGAATCGCCCCGTTTCCCTCAAGCCCTGGTTTGGGGCTGCAGTTTGGGGCCTGTTCCACCACTCCAGTGGGTTCCAGCTCATGGGTGTGATGAGTGCAGCACATTCTCAGACCACCCACAGCCATCGGTCTGTGGCAGGCTGCCACCTGGAGAATGGAAAGCCCACCCCCAAAGCTCCTGTGTTCATCAACCGTCTCATGATCCCCATGGGTGAAGGGTGACCATGCAGCAGGTACCCTCCCAGCCCCACATCATCCCAGTTAGAGGGCCCCGGTCCCTACCGGGGACATCCCAGGAGGTCCACGGGGTCTGGTGAGAACTGGCGTGGGGAGGAGGTGGAGAGCAGGGTCTGGTGGCTGCCGTCCCAGTGATGCCATCCCCCAGGCACGGGGGGAATGCCAAGGATGAGGTCTGTGTCCCCCCCTGGCCGTGGGGTGATACCAGCCCTCAGGCGTCCTGGCCGGGCTGGATGACACCAGTGACACCACGTTCTGCCGAGAGAAGCCCTGGCTGGGCAGANAAAGCCCAGAAATAAAAAAAAAAGCAATTCTACTTTTGTAAAATAACTGTATATTTGGCAGTTTTTAATATAAGAACAGTCCAGTTGGTCTCCACCCATCTCCTCCTTCTCCAGGGGGTGGGGCAATGGGGACCCTGGTCCCTGCTCCTCCCAGGGGACCAGATCCTGCCCTGCCCATGGGGATGGCCTAGCAGCCCTTGGGGGTCCCAGCTCTGCTCTCCCCATCAGTCCTGGGGGTGGGGACCCCCATGTCCCCTGGGTAGTGCTGAGGAACAAGAATCGGGGACCTGGATCCATTCCCGCTGTCCCTGCAGAGCTGCCTGTGCTGGTGTGGGGCTTCCATGGTGTGTAGATGCCACCAGGAAGGTCTGCTGCTTCCTCAGGGACACCAGGCCCATGGGACAGCCATCACAGGTGACACAACTCACTTGTGCCATCAGGTCCCAGTGCCACTGCCGGCGGGTGCACCTCATTTTCAAGGTTGGCCCCAGGACTTGCACTGGTTCTTCTGCACTGTGCCAAAGCACCAGCACTGGTGTACAACCAGTTGGGGCTGGGTGTGAGCGCTAATGGCCAGTCTGGAGCCACCACTGGGGCCACCAACTCAACTGTGCATGATGCTGCCCTTGGACACCCGGATGGGCGCTGGGGCCACAGAGACTGGGGCACTTCCCTGAGGTCCACAGGTATCTCCCATGACAGGCTGAGGTCTCCTGCTGGGACCAGGTGCCAAATCCCACCACAGCCACTGGTTCTCTCTGCAGATAGGGGAGTGGAAAAGCCCCTTGCAAGACAGGAGGTCAGCTGCACAAGCCATCTGGCATGATGTCCCCATGAGGACATGTCTCATCTCCCTCTGTGCCCAGGCTACCATGCAGAGGGGGCTATGATGTGGTTTGGGGGCCATCATCTGAGATGGACAGGACCCACAGACCTGTGTACTTCACCAGATCTCTGTCCTGGCTGTGGCCAAACTGCTGCCCGTGACTGGGCTACCTGTGTCCCCAGGGCCACCTGCCCTGGAGAGCAGCTGACAGTGAGCCCTGGGGTGGGGAGCAGCAGCTCTGCACTTGCCTGGAGACAAAGGGTGGAAGGAAAGTCCTCCTGCTGGTGTCCCCTGTTCCAGCACACGGCAGCCTCCTCTTATGACCTTTTATTCTCAGAAAGTGGGATCAAGCTGGGACTATGGGTCCAGGACTGTGTGGTGGGACTGGGGCTGCAAGTAGGACTGTAATGGGACAAGGATGGTGCACTGAGGACCAAGACTGTGCATGGGACCACGACTGAGTGGTGGGATCAAAACTGTGGTGGGCCTAGGACCATGAGGTGAAACCATAGTATGAGGTGGGACCAGGAACATTGGTGAAACCAAGACTGAGTAGTGGGACCAGACCATGTGGTACAACTGGAACCAGGGCAAACTGGTTGGAGCAGGGCTGCATGCAGGACCAAAACTACACGGTGGGACCATCACTGTGCATGGGATCAGGACTAACTGGTGGATGTGGGACCATGCAGTGGGACATGGACCTTGCTCAGACCAGGGCCACACAGGAGACCCAAGTGGTGGGGCTGAGACTGGTGGAAAGGAGCTACGGGTGCAGATCCTCGTGGTGGGGCAGGGATGGTGTGTGGGCCCGGCCCCATTCTGGGACTGCTGGTTGGCTGCAGAAAATCAAGCAAATCCCCCAAACTCAGCAGCACCAGCTGGGGCCTGTTGGCTCCCAGTCCTGGTCCTTTCAAGGCCCCCAGGTGGCAGGGCTGGAGCTGTTACTTGCTGGGGATGGGGCTGTGCTGGTGTGTGGAGCTGTGCTGGGGGCATCAGGTAAGTGGGACTGGTTACTCCCCTCAGTCCCCTCACTGGTTCTACTGGGGGAGGTGGGTGGTGGTACCCATGTCTGGGTGCAGGAGGGTGGTGGGCGCCCTTTGATTTTGCCCGGTGCTGGTTCCTGGTGCTCTCCTGGATCTGCTGGTGCAAATCCTCTTGGTGGAGATGAGCCCTCCTAAAACAACCCTACGCTACAAAGATGTGGGGTTGGAGTAAGGGGGCTTTCTAGGAGTTCCCTGTGCCCCCTGTGTCCCAGCAGGGACCTGGTTTGTGGGTGGTGACTAGTTACACCCGCGTTGCTAGCTGCTGGTAATGGTCTCCTATCCCATGAGCAGCTCCTGGTCTGTCTCCCAGACTCAGCTGGGGGAGGTATTGGGGAATGCTCTTGGTGCAGCCCATCTGCTCCCAGACACACTGGTTGCTGAGGAACCAGCTGGGGAACACTTGGCATTTTGGGACAGTTGTGAAGACCCTTGTGGAGCACCACCTCCTCCAGCACCCACCACCACAGTGACTGCAGTGCTCTCATGCCAGGGTCTGGCCACCAAGATCAGGGGAGGCCCTGGCTGGGGAACTGGGGATTGAGGAGCACCCTGATGTGTCTAAACCCAGCTGAGCTGGGTGCTCTGTCCTCCTTTGTGCTGCTGCCACCTGCCTTCCCCGGGTGCCAGGGAAAGCTGAGATGTCCCCACTGTGTCTGGGACATGCTCCTCCAGCTGCTGCACGATCAGCCCCACTGGCTAAACCCTTCCCTTGCTGCAGGGACCACCATGGCTCCAGCTGCTTCAGTGCCCTTTGATCACGTGGTGGTAGCTTCAAGTGGTGTCCTCGGTTATGGGGACAAGGTCTGCAGCCCCAGTGCTTGCTGCTGCCACCGTGCTTGGTGGGGCTCATGCTCGCCCACGCCCTGAGGAGCCCAGCATGAACTTCACCTTGAGGGTCCTGGATGGTGAGTACTCTGGGTCTTGTGTTGGGTGCCAACTTCGGAGGGTGACATCATGGGATGGGCACAGTCAAGGCCCCAGGGCTTGACCATCAGCACCCAGGGCTTTCTCATGGGTGGCCTCAGTGCTAGGGCCCATCAGAAGGTAGCCACCCCTGTAGGACCATCCCTCCCAGTTTTGTGGAGGGTGTAGGGCTTTGAGATGTTCCCAATCCTGTGCTTGATTCCACAATCAGCTTTTTGGGGGTCAGCTGCTCCTTGCCATTCTGATGGATGATGTGGTCCTTCTCAGCTCCACGGGGTGGGGACCAGGAAGGTGCTGTAGCTCTGGAGAGCAGACAGGGAAGCCAGACTGGGTTGACAAGAGCCAGGAGAGCTCTTGGCTTCCAGGAACAGGGGGTGGGCTCTGAAGTTGGGGAGCTGCAGACAGGCATCTCTCACAGGGGTGCAGGCGAAGACACCTACAGGTGGTGGTCTGGCACATGTCTGATGTCCCTGTATGTGGTGGGACAGAATTGAGGATGTTACACTGAGCACACCCTCCCTTCTCCTTCAGAGGACCCCAGTGCCGTGAAGAAGCTGCTGGTACTCAGCTCTGGCTCTGCCATCTGCCTGGAGGCCAGAGTTGACTTTAGTCCTGGCATCTCCCTGACAATCTACATGGACCAGTGCTACGGGATCAGCTCAGAGAAGTTGGGACACTCCAGAAGGATCTTCATGATGGTGAACAGCCAGGGGTCAGTGTCCGTTGGGTGGGAGGTAGGGACTGCCTCTCCAGGCACTCCAAGGTCCTGCAAGACATCCTGATGGGGAGGGATGCCTGGGGACAGCCTGGGAATGTCCCTGTGGTGCTCTCCTGGCTCAGGTGCCGGCATGGGCAGAAGCTGGTGACCATGTCTGTCCAGCACTGGAGAGGGGTGTCTGCTCTCCAGCTCACCATCCCAGCTCCTGTCCTGGAGGATGAAACTGAGGAGGAGGAGGTGATGTCCTTAGTGGTGGGAGGGAGGCCCTACTGGGGGTGACCTGGGGCATCCTGCTCCCTGCTGGGGAGGTTGGGTCTCAGCCCCATGGGGTTGGGTGGGAGGAGAGCAGCGTCCTTAAGGAAGGACATGGCGGTGACATGCCCTGCCCAGGACTGATGTCTCACCCAGGGACACGGTGCCAGGTCCTGCTTCTACAGCCAAGCCACAGAGAGGTACGCTCAGTCCTGGCATGGGCTCCCCGATGGTGGCACAGGACCCAGCCACCCATGGCTGCTTTCAGAGCAGAAGCCACTGGTCCAGGGGACCCATCTTGGAGGACCAAGTCACTCCACTGTGGTCTAGATGCCACCTCTACCCCTGGTAGCAGGGTAGCATCACTGCACATCCCATCTCTGGCGGGTCCCTCTGGGTGCAGATAAATTGGGGAGGGGCTGTTGTGAGCCAAAAGACCCCTTCTTGATGGCCAAGACTCGTAGGGCTGGAGGGACCTGCTGGCATGACATTGTATGAGTCTTGGAGGTGGACCCCTGCATCCCCAAACTCTGTCCTCTCCTCCCAGCTGGCACAGTGCAGAGGACGCTTTGCAGAGCACCCTGTGCCACTGCTGTGACCCTGGCTGTCCCCCTAGTGACACCTTCCCCAGAGAGCTGCCAGGTACCAGGGCTGGGATGTGGTGGCCCCATGTGATTTTGGGGTCTTGGGGGGCTCCTGGAACTTGGGACAGGCTTTACAGGCTGTGTCCTCCTGCAGGGTTCCCAGGAGAAGGGGACATTCCACTGAGAGACAGTTGGACCATTGCTGGTGCAGAAAAAGAAGCTGCCATGGTATGAAGGTGAGCAGGCAACCCCAATAGTCACCCTGTGGCCCCAAAGCCACCATCTCAGGTGCTGAAGTGACATCTGAACCCCTGATTTTGTCCTTTTTTTGCTGTCCCCAGAGCCGTGCCGCACAGTGAAGAGGTTCCTGTTGGCTGGGCTGGCCCTGGTGGCAGCTGCCCTGGTGGGGGGTCTGCTGGGGCTGGCCTTGACTGTGTGGCTCCTGGGTGGGCACTGGCAGGGACAGCCGCAGCTGAGATGGCAGTGTCCCTTCCATGCTGAGCTGCAGAGAGTGGTGGGGGCTCTGACCTCTAGGGAGATGAAGGAAGGGGGTGAGGTGGGCCCAGACCACCACAGCCTGGCAAGAAGCTCAATGTGAGCTGGTGACCCCGTTTCTCCCCAATAAAAGGTGCTTTTCTTTGCTCTAAAGCTTCTCCTGATGGTACTATGTAGATGCCACCACAGGCTGGGGACATGCCAACATGCCTGGAAGCCACATCTCCTGGTGGTACTACTAGTCTGGCTTCCAGGTGTGGTGGCACATCTGCAGCTCATGGCACTGGAGCTAGTGGCTCCTAGCAGAAGGAATTTGGGTCCCTGGAGGCACCATCAAAGATCTTGGACATGATGGCAGCCCCCTGGGGACACTCCCCAGGCTGGTCCATGAGGCTGGTAGTACCTGTGGAGGGATGGGGGGGTTCAGTCTTAGGAGCTACTGGGGTGACCAGGGTGATTCTGAGTGTGCAGAGACACCCCTCCCCCTGCCCTCATCCCAGCATGGAGATCGCTTAGGGGCTGGGACCCAGCTGGACCCATAGAAGGGACACGGCAATGGGTCCCCACCAGCTCTGGCACCGTCATGGTACCCAAGCACCATCCCAACACAGGGTCAGGCTTGAAATGTTTTAATTAGGACCAGCCATGGGGCAGGGTGGCTGCTCCGGGATGTCACCAGAGTGAGGGTTCACAGTCGATGGGTCACAGCACCCCAACAACAGCAGTGTCTCAGTGTCCCCAGGGTGGGGAGGGGTCAGTGTGGTGCAGGGGGCTCTCCCGGTGCCCGGTAGAGCTTGCGGAGGCTGGAGTCCATCAGGAAATCCACACTCCTGCAGTGGGACAGGGGGGCAGCAGGGTCCCAGGGAGACAGGAGGGGACAGGGTGGGGCTGAATGGAGGTGTCACTAATCTCCCCCCCAGGACCCTGTCCCTCATGTCACTGGGGTCCCAGCCCCATCACTGCCAGCCTCACCCTGCTAATCCCCAGCTCAGCTCCTGCTAATCCCTGTCCCTGCGGGGCCATGTCCTGGCCAGACCCCAGCAAAGTCCCTTTGGGGTGGGGAACACCCTCCTGCTGTCACCCCTTGTGTCCCCACCCAGAGCCCATACTTGGCCCATCTGCCCTGGGGGAAGAAACACTCCATCCTCCTGGTCAGTGATGGGGTGGTGGGACCCCTGTGTCCCCATGTCCCCCCCCAACTATGGGGATGTGGTGGTGGGACCTACTTGTCTTCAAGGGCATGTCCCCATGTCCCCCCTGTATGGGGATGGGATTGTGGCATCCCTGTGTCGCCATGTCCCTCCTATATGGGGATGGGGCAGTGGCACCCTTGTGTCCCCATGTCCCCCCCTACATAGGGATTGGGTTGGTGACACCTGCTAGTCCCCGCATTCCCCCCCCCATACCTGTCGATGGGGGTGATGATGAGGNGGGGGGAGTGGGGAGGGGTGATACTCACGGTGGCAGCTTTCTGGCCCTTGTCAATGGCATCGGCCGTCACGTAGGCAGTGGCCACCCCATAGCTGGCCCACACCACCGGCACCGGCACCAGCGGGCGGAAGGACTCACCCACCTCGTTGGCATAACCTNATCCTGCTAATCCCCAGCTCAGCTCCTGCTAATCCCTGTCCCTGCGGGGCCATGTCCTGGCCAGACCCCAGCAAAGTCCCTTTGGGGTGGGGAACACCCTCCTGCTGTCACCCCTTGTGTCCCCACCCAGAGCCCATACTTGGCCCATCTGCCCTGGGGGAAGAAACACTCCATCCTCCTGGTCAGTGATGGGGTGGTGGGACCCCTGTGTCCCCATGTCCCCCCCCAACTATGGGGATGTGGTGGTGGGACCTACTTGTCTTCAAGGGCATGTCCCCATGTCCCCCCTGTATGGGGATGGGATTGTGGCATCCCTGTGTCGCCATGTCCCTCCTATATGGGGATGGGGCAGTGGCACCCTTGTGTCCCCATGTCCCCCCCTACATAGGGATTGGGTTGGTGACACCTGCTAGTCCCCGCATCCCCCCCCCATACCTGTCGATGGGGGTGATGATGAGGGGGATGGAGGCCAGGCCCAGGGCGGTGGTGGCCCAGCGGCGCAGGGGCAGTGGCCAGCGGGTGACAGCTCCCAGCAGGGCCAGCGAGGCGGCACAGAGGCGGTTGATGGTGAAGCCAGGGATGGCCACTGAGGCCAGGCTCTGCCACACGAAAGTGTCCACCACGGCCACCCCTACCCGCGTGGNGGGGGCTGGACATGTCCCCCGAGGTGTCCCCATGTTACCAGGAGAGAGGAGAAGGTCACCTCGGACCCCTCTGCCACCGGCACAGCTGGGCTGCTAGTGACCAGTGTCAGTGTCCAGTGCTGGTACTGGTGCCTGTGACCAGTGCTCGGGGACACACAGTGACCAGTCCTGGTGCCCAGTGTCACTGCACGGGGCCAGCACCCGGGATTGGTGCTGGTGCCCTGTACCGGTGACTGTGCCCGGTGCTGTCACCTGGTGTCAGTGCCCTGTCCCAGTACTGGTGACAGTGCCTGGCAGCGGTGGCAGATGCTCGTACACAGTAACGGTGTCGGTGTGTGGTATCGTTACCCCAGTGCAGAGTGTGGTACCGGTACCCGGTGTGCAACACCGGTACCCAGTACCAGTGCCCGGTGTGCGGTGCCAGTAGCCGCTACTGGCATCTGGTGTGCAATGCTGGGTGTCACTACCCTGTGCGGTATCCCGTGTCGGTGCCCGGTACCTGATGTCAGTGCCCCCTGTCGGTGCCCAGTACCCGCTGTCTGTGCTCAATACCCGGTGTCGGTATCCGGTGCAGTGCCCGGCGCCCCCTGTCACTGTCCAGTGTCAGTGCCCGGTACCCGCTGCCGGTGCCCGGTACCCGCTGCCAGTGCCCGGTATCCGTGTCTGTGCCCGACGCAGTGCCCGGTGCGGGCGCTGGGTACCCGCTGGACCCCGTACCAGTGCCCGGTGTAGGGGCCCAGTACCCGTTGTCAGTGCCCGGTGCCGGAGCGGCGCTCACCCAGGTACCGGACCCACGTGTCCCGGTAGAGGTCGAGCTCCTCCGTCCCCATGGCGTGCGCGCTCCCGCCGCCGCCGCCGCCGCCGCCGCCCGAGCCCGCCTCGCAACAGGCCCCGCCCCGCAAACAGGCCCCGCCCCGCAAACAGGCCCCTCCCCACCTCACGCGCCCGCGCAGGGCGGAAGCGGCCTCGGTCCGGCCGTGAGATGGTGGGGAGGGGCGGGGCCGGATCGCCCACGTGACCTTGCTGCGTCTCCGGCGGTCACGTGGGAGCGAGGGGGAGACCGGGACACAC
>VXBJ01002091.1:646089-665675 GCA_013400055.1 Nycticryphes semicollaris | reverse complement strand
TTTTAGTATCAGAAGCCAGTGTCCTCTGCTACTCTGCTTCACCACCACCTAAAAACAAAGCACAATTTGTCTTTGCAAGCCTCTCCAGTCCTATCATTACTCCCTGTGCTATGTTAGGAATGAAGAGCACTAAGTGTGCATTTTCTCAGCTGAGCAACCAAGGAGTAAATCTCACTTAAGTCTGACCCTAAGTAAGTACAATCTTTTTACCATCAAATATTAATGTACACATTAAAATCTGCCATTATGACACTTCTGCGACTCAGGCAATGGCTAACAGGTCACTGCCACAGAACATGACACCAAGTAGGAAGTAAAATCTCAAGTATATTTAAGGACAAATTAGCACCAGATTTTTGGCCAGTCACACGGAGCTAATGTTTTAAAATACCAATGGGAGCTCACACAGAAAAACAACTGATACCAGCTCAGTGTGAAGGACATAAAAGCAGCATTTTCCTTGCACAGTGCAGCTTTCTTTCCTCCGTTCTGGCTTGAGCTGGGAAGATGAGTATTTTCAAAGTTGGTTCTACAGAACAGGGCTTGTACAGCAGAGAGGGAAGAGGTCAATAAAGATCCTTTCACCTAATTTTTCCAACACACTACAGTGTTCTGTCAAATCAACATACTTTTTTTTTTTTTTTTTTGAAAAAAATAGTGTCTCAACATGTAACAAACATCATTTATTGAGATTCAACTGTTTGAAGTTTTTAGTCAGTTTTACAGGACTGCTTTGATCCAACAGCTATAAAATGCATCCTTTATGGAAGGAAAAACCATTCCCGCATGGCTCCATCAGCTCCCATTGGAAGGGGATTTCAGCAGCAGGCAAATGTCTGGGCTGGCTTCCAGATAACAGGAACGGCCAGGTCTCTTTTGTTCTCAGAAGGGATGAGCTCCAACTATCAGAGCCCACTCTTACCCCCTGAACAGGCCAATCCATAGCATGGAGCTCCCAGGTGAGACAGTGATGCTCCCGTATCCTTGCTACCCCCCTCAGTTCAGGCCTGCAGGACAATGCAGTCCCTGCCCTGGGAAGGCCAGATACTGCTGCCACAGCTAAGCCTCCAGGTGCTTAGTGATCCTGCGAATTTTCTCCTTCTTGTTCCTGTTTCCATGTTTTTTCCAAGGCTTTCCTACCACATTCCCAGGATTGGGAGTAGTCACAGGCACAAGACCACTGCCAGGCCGGTATCCCATTGCAGCCCGGACCCCTTTCACCAGGGCACGAACGTTCTCCTAGAAAAAGAAGATATAATCACCATTGACCGATGAGAAGATATTTAACAAGAAGAAACCTTGGTGTGTCAATAAAACTAGACACAGGCAAGCTCAAACCCATCAAGACCCGCTCAGCCTCGAGGCCCAGAGCTGCAGGAAAGGTCACACCACACCACGCAGCCAAGTCAAAGCCTGTGAGCATGTCCCAGCTGTGTCTGCAGCCATGCCTCGCTGCACCAGATCTGCCACTGCAAGCAAAAGTACAGACAACATACTGAGCTCCGCCAGACATTAGCTACGGTGCTAGGCTTGATTCCCACAGTCTCTGCTTTACACACAACAAATTGTCTTTGCAAATAAATCTGGCATCTGTGAGAGCCAGAAATGAAAATAACTTGCTCAAGTCTGGATCGTGGGTAGCGTTGCCGGGGCCCACAGCTCACGCCAGCATGTCAGGCAGCCAGAGGAAGAGTCTGGTAATCCCAAAAATTCTTTTCAGGTCACAGTTTTCCAAAACAATCTATTGAGCCTGAATTCTTGTTTTCAAAATGTGTGATTATCCATAGCTGTGCTGAAACAAATACTGCTCATACCCAGCTAAGCATGCAGAATGGCTCATGCTGTCCCTGACCCATCCTCTCCACTGCTAAACACCTTGTTCTGATCTTTGTCAGGTGTGCAGACTTAATTGGTTACCAATTTGACATTTCATTGTGAGTCACGAATAAATTTTTTTTCAGGAGCACCAGGACAAAACATCTCTGTAGGACTTAGCAAGAAGCATACAAATTCAGAAAATTCCTATTTTCCACTTAATTTTGAAATTTCTCAACTAGAATTGAAATCAGTTTATGTGCTTTTCATCTGATTTTATCGGAACCTTCAGGTTCTGAGTCAAAACAACCATGTCATATTAAATCAACTGTCTTAAAGAAGCTTATCATGACCACTAACATGTCAACTCAAAAAAGGAAAGTTAGTTTGAACAATCTGTTAGACCAAAACTATATTCTTAGTTGGTGGCTGTGTAACATCACCCTCCTTCTTGTCTTTCTTCCCAGTCACTCTCCTGTTTGCTCAAGCAAGATTGATGTTGGGCCCATAATGATGGGGGTCATCCTGCTGACCTTTTAAAAATCAACTAGCTACACCTCATTAGCTATCTTTCAGACATTGAGGACATTCCCAGTGATTCAGGAGATAATAAAAAGAACAGAGCACTCTAGGATAGAAATTACGTGCAGATGCCAATGGCATCCAACACCAGTAATTCAACCCAGCAACCCTCCATCTTCAAATCTATTTTTCCCAGTACCTATGACACACCAGTGCTGCTGTAAGAAGTCCCAGAATAATTCTCCCCAACAATTTACCTGGTGGAAAAATGTTTTGTCCACCACATTTTCAATTTGTTTCGCTTTGGTATTCTTCTTGGGCTTCACCTGTCCACTGGCCTGCATGGTTCTGCTTTCTGGGCATCTTTGATGCTGGTGCTGAAAATCATTTGGGTCAATGCCAGGAGGTGGGTGGCAATATAACAGCTTCCCCTGTGAAAGCAATGGGATACAGTTTTCACCAGAAATCCCAAAACCCAAACAAACAAAAAAATTGAAGATAGGAAAGAAAACAACTCCAAAACTAACGAAGGGCCCTGAAAGCTCAGGGACTCACATGGGCAGAAAAACTATTAGTATTATCATTTCTCCCCCCAGGCAACAATTGATTTGATTTTAAAGCACTATTGTACCTCTACTTCAAAGCACCATTTCCATCTGCAAACAACACGGTGCAAAACTCTCAGGGGTACTGCAGGATCCCATCCAGAAATACTCAAGAATAAGTTGCAGAGGGGTGCTGTAGAAGCATGCAGTATTACAGTGCTCATCACTGCAGCCCTTAGCACCAAATACTGATCCAACTAAACAAAATGGGTTTGTTTCCTGAATATCTGCTGCATGTTTTAGCTAAACAAATTAGCATACGTCTAACACCTTTTTAAGCAATCATCTTTTTAAGAATAAACAGCAGAAGTTTAATTTATTCCTTTAAAACATAAAGCCAACCTAATTTAGAGTATTTCAATATATGCTCATTTTATTCAGTGAAATGTAATAATTTTATTGTCCTCTTTCCTGCTCCAGTGAAAATTTCACTTCCCCTCCTAGCAGAAAAGAAAACCCAGGTGTAGGAAGCACTTACACTGACATAGTCTTTTAACACATATCGAGCTGATCGGGGCTGGTCTGGCTGTCCATGCGACGTCATAAAGCCCCTCATATCTGGAAGACAAATCCAAAGTACATTTTCTGCCAGTACAAGAGCATTAATGTCTTCTTCTCTACTGCCTAATTGCACATTTGTATCCCTTCTCCAAAAAAGGCTCCCTTAGAAAGAGAGTTTGGTTGTAGAAAGCAGAGAGGAAAGGGAAACACTGGTGTAGCGGGCCTGCAGAAGCATCCTGACCTGAAAGGAGTTATGAGAGCTGACGTCTCCCAACTACCAGAAAACCTGCTGGGTTTTATTTTTGGTTTAAGGCCAGAGAAGATTAATGGCATCAAAGAATCAGACAAGGGAGATAAACCTTCACTGCACCCTTCAAAAATCCAATTCAAGGCATGTGGAAGGATAAGAGCACCACACCACACTACACTGACTGGCATTTCACTAACACCCTCAACACAATCACTACCTCTGTCGGATGGAACTGGCAAAGCACTACTGCCACACACACACAGGAGATTAGCTGTAACCAAAGGCCCTTCCTGAGAGCAGGGCACGTCCTAACAGGGAGGTTCAATGCACGACAAACCTGAGCTGGGCCTAACTTTAATAAGTTCTCCTAAGGCTGGGTTCAGGACTACGTACACAGCTTAGGTGATAGGTTCTAAAGGGATCACCACTCACATCCGTATGCTGTTAGCAGCTCTTCAGCTGTTGGTGTTCGATCTGGATCCTCATCTTCCCTTGGCCTTATGATATTTATTCCGTAAGTTGATTCCAAAATGTTTCGTGGGATATGCTGGCAAACGTAAGCTAGTGAAGGAAACCACCTGGTGATTTTCAGCTGCACAAGTAATCTTGCCCTCGTCACTCCAAGAGCACACATTAAGAATGACTTTTGGATTTTTTTGAAAACCAGAAAATCGATACAAGCCTGACAACAAAATAAACTTGAAATGAGATGGGGCAAGAGCAACACAGTAGGGCTGTTTCATCCAGCGTGCGCCCCCACCGCCCTCAACGTGTGAGCACACGTGCCCCTAGCAAGCCTGGAACATGCTACACTGCGTACTCCAGATCCAGCACTTGCAGACACTCTCATAAACCCCATGCAAAGGATATTAGAGAAATAGGTGGGACGTGGTCCCTCATCTGGTCTATAGGCAGAATTCCAGAACAAATCATTTCTGCCTTGGTAGAGATGAAAGATGGCATCACCAGACCAGGACAATCACAGAGGCACAGGCCAGGCTCCACATACAGTGTCTACACAATAAATAACCAATGAGTTCACCAAGGCAAGTCAGTGTCCATGGAGGAAAAGGGAACAAAAAAAAAAAAATAAAATCAAATGCACAGATGAAACAAGGACGTAAATGACAATAAACTGAAATTCTACCGCCATGGATATCTGCCCTGTTGGCCCCAGCCAATGAACTAAGACAATCTGACGTGGTGGAAGACACCCAACACTTCTAAGGTTCATAAATAAGGTGTCCAGATGGGGGCAGCAAGATCTTCAACTCTCCAATCTGATGGGAGAGAAGAAATCACTCCAGAAACCTTTACCTGTGTTGCACCTTTTGAAACAGTTTGGAGATAGAACATATCCTGCAATGTTCATTATAGCATTGGAGTTGCTACCTCTAAATTAAGAGTTTGATCAATCTGAAAACAGCAGCATAACTGGACTTACAGCAATGACTGTGGACAAGAACCGTTTAAAAGCTTGACCTTAAGCTATTCAGAGGAGCACTCACTTTTCAGAGGTTCTCTCCTCACGACTGGTGTTGAAGAAAAGAAGGGCCAAGCTATTAAAACTGGGAGATGGAAAGTATCTCCAAAGGGAACAAAGCCCTCATGAGCGACTCTCAAACAGTAGCAAGAACTAAAGTTCCAGAACTGTATGTATATAAAAAGCCCACCCCTCTCCAACCTACTCTGCAGGGCACAGTTCAGGCTGGCAAACAGAGTTCACCGAGTCCACAGGGTTGCAACCAGTTCATAATGAAGCACTTCTCCACTGGGGGCGGGAAATAGATAATAAAAAGACCAACGCTCTTTGATAGAAATACCTGAAAGTGTTTTGTACGGCCTGGTGTAGCAGACACTGACACCTTCTTATTGCCAAGGATTGTGTTGATGGTTGAACTTTTGCCAACATTAGGGTAACCCACCTAGGTGACAAGGAAGTGGAAAGGCAACAGTGATATCAGGCAGGGGGATGCCAGGTGACTAACAGAAGTTAGTTTAATAAGAGGTACTAAAAAAACATAAGGCAAGCATTGGGGAACAGTGAGCTCCAGGAACTTCAGAATTAATTTTTGCATAAAACCCTAGCGATTTGTGCTTGTTAGTCCTTTTTTATACTGTTGCAGGAAGCCAGGCTACAGGATAATTTTTTCCTATGGAAAACATGAAATTAAACTCTACATTAAGCAAGTTCTATTTAAGCACAAAGTCCAACTCACCAGCCCCACATTTACTTCCCCATCCTTCACCCTTGGTCCATTGTGCATGGTTTTGAATATCTCCAACAGCTCATTTCTCTGTACCAGGTGGCTGAAGTTCCTGACATTCCTGTTCTGCTCCTGCACCGCATGCTGCACTGCAGCACCATCAGTCCTGCTCTCCATCCTCTCTGGAGCAACAGCATTTACTTTGTCCCCACCTTCATCTTCAGAACAGGTTTGCCAGGCCTCCTCCTCTTCATCGTCTTCACAGTCTTCATATTCATCATTACTATCATCATCACTAACCAGAACTTGGTTTACAGTCTGCGAAGCGTTGCCCGTGGATGCTCTTTCTGCACTATCTTGTACCATGTCATCATCTTCTTGGCTGGAGCTTTCATCCTCAGAACAACTCGGATCCTCCACTACATCTTCAGTGTCTGGCTCCTGCGTGAACAGTTATTTCACAGGTGAAACAAAGACAGCAACAGTAAGTTTTGCTGTTGTCTGCAGCTACTGCAGCACAGTCACCAACCTTTTCATTAGGCAGATCCCAAGGATCGACAATTCACTCCTTACATCCCCCACAGAGTATTTTTAGGGATCTTAACTACGTTTAGAAACAACTAGCCTGTTCTAGGAGAATAAAAGAAGTACTTCGAGAGGGACTGTTAGCTTCATTGTGAAGTTGTTTGAGGTTTCTTTCCAGAAGCACAACTGTGAGCAATGCCCACAATCACAACATCCTTACGCACAGCAGCAGCAGAGCCCAGGAAATATATATTTTTTTTTTAAATTATCAAGCATTCCTAGTAACAGGAACAAATGTAAGAAAGACTTTTTCGTAACAACACTATCTTGAATTTTCTTTCCAAAAAACGAAAATAGACCTAACACTTCAAGTCTCGCTTTTAAATCAATCTGTAAAAACTTTTTACCCAAAAACTGTGAATCAGCTGAACGGATCAGGTATTTTTGAAAAGAGATGTGAGATGTTCCATAGCTGAATAGTGATGGCTTTAACAGATGAAACCAGTAAAGCCTGAAAGTGGGATTTACTGATAACATATTCTTTGAGGAAGCACCAGTTTGTTCCACTGGGCAGAATGGAGAGAAAAATCCTCTGTACAGATAACCATGTCCCTCACAGCACCCCTCTTGGAAAGGATTCCACTTCTTTCCACAAGTCTGCAAACAGACTGGTGGAAAAGCAACAAGGGCTGTTTCTGCAGCTATTCAGCAGCAGCCTCAAAGAACAAATTTACATTCCAGTTCAGTATTATTTATTGAGTCATTAACATTGAAAGAGAAATTGCAAGCACCACAAATGGTGACTGATCACAATTTTACTCTCTTCACTTTTGTCTCTGTTCTACAGCCGCACAGGTCCTTAGAATAACCATTCCCTGATAAAAGGACAGTGCCTTTCCTAGAAAGGTGCTCAGGTATATCACAAACATAACTGCAAAGCAAGTCATCAGAGGCAGCCAGCACATACCCAGTTGGAACTGGTCATCTACAGTACCTTTTCTTCTCCAGACAGCCGCCTGCACTCTGCCAAAGCTGACCAGAACACCACCTTAACACCCTCTTTCTCAAAGAACTGTGCCCAAGCAGCCCGCTGCTCCTCACTCAGCAAATCTGCTTTGTTTATCAGGATCATGTTCTCCTTGTCATTGCTGACTTCCTTAACATAGCTTTCCTGGAGAAAACAAAAGAAAGATCAGTTTTTCCTCTGGTTTGGGCTCCTCCTCCCCCCAAGGAGGTACAAGAGCGGCAAGACAAGTTACCACATCCAGCTCCACAAGAGCTAAGCTAAGACTGCAGCTAAATTCCCCGTCCCCTGGGCTAGATGGAACTGGTGTTTAGCAGACAGCTACAAGAACAAACTGGAGCACGCAACTACTGCCATATAGGTTGTCTCTGACCATATGTGCAAACACCTTGTCTGCTTAGAGCTATGACAAAATAATAATCAGCCCCTCACAGCAGAACTCCTAAGATCAACTGTTCCAGTAATTTCACATCTCACAGGTGTAGTCTATCATTACAAAGTTGTCACTTCAGTAATTTTTGATCCTCACTTTCAGCGCAGTAATCCTCACCCATTTTTAGTCCACTTTGCTTTTAAACAGAACAATTCCTTCAAGTGCAGACACTTCTACTGGGTAACGATGAGCAATGTAATAACTGCAATATAACATCTGCAGAACTGCCTCTAAAGCCACAACACTGCACAATATTAAAAAAAAAAACCACATTGGAGAAAAATAATTTGATGACAGAATACTTGCATAACTTGACAACCAGTTCAGCACAACAGCTTCAGTGTAGCTGAATGCGTTAAAATGGAAAATATACAACATAAACCCTAAGAAATAAATTGAAGACAACATTCAAGGAAGTGGTTTACTTACCAGATCTTGGCATCTAAACAGAAGGGGGTTTCTAGCATCTACAATCTGGACTACAATATCACTGCAAAAATAAAATATAAAAAAGTACTCTTTCTAACCTTGCCTCAAAGAAAGCAGCAAGGCACAGCACAATTCTCGCTTGGCATTTTAATGGTTTTCACTGTATTATCCTACTCAGTACCTTTATTGAATCTCAGTTATCTCAGCATCCCACACACATGCCACATGCCACTCCTGCTGTGCAGTACTTCTGCCTCACTTGGCTAATTCTCCTGCACAGACAGCAAGAGGAACACAGGCTTGCGTTTCCGCAATCCATCTACCCTTCAGAAACACCCAGCAGACAAGAACCAGAGTAGTGGTATTCTATCTTTTAGAACATTACTAAAAACTGTGATAACTTTATTTCTGTCTACCGTCATCCTGAAACTGCAGCATTGGCTACAGAAAGGAAGAAGAGGTGGTTTTCTGACAATGAGATATTCTGGAACACTGTTGTCCTCTTTATATGGAGCAAGATGTACTAAGTCTCCCACAAATGACTTACAGATACCAAGCATTTCCTGTCAGGCATCTTTAAAACGTATTTTGCGTTTTTGTCACACAAAGCACTGAATAGTGGAAGAATTAGACTCCTGTAAAACATGTTGCTCCCCCATGCAAGCAAAGCCTTGCCTGTGTGGTTTTATGAAACATCTTCCAAATCCAGACACCAGGATGTCACCACATATGTGAGCAAGATACACAAATTAAATGCACTGGGTTCAAACACCAGAGGTATCCACGTTTCTTTCTTCAAAGGGAATGGGGAAAATTAACTACACCCTCTTCCGCTAGAACTTCTCCATGCAGGTAATTTAAAGTACTGGTTGTCAGATATTGATTCTATTAGCTTGACAGGGATTTCTGTTAACTCAGGACAGTTTCAGAACACTACAGGCTGAATGGAAGATTTCAAGCCTCACCAGGCAGTTGGTTACGTATTAAAAAAAAAAAAAAAAAAAGAATTCAATACCCCCCAACACCCCCAACAAGGGAGTCATTTAACAAGCCGCAAGGGTACAGAGGTACTGAACAGTTACAGCAATTCAAAGATCAATAGAGAAAGCTGACACCATGGTACTGGAGTGGGATAGAGAAGTTGCTAACTCACATTGCTAGGAGCTAGTCTGAAGCAAACCCAAGAAAAGGCTTACAACAGATCAAATTATCTGGCAAGGTAAGGGACAGGACAACTTTCCCGTTCAATTCTGAGACAGCATCCTGACTCTACATGAAATAATAGGTCCAAGAAGAGCAGAAAGGCATTAATAACCCATTCCAGCTACCTCAAAACACACAATACACTCACACTGCCCATCATGATACCCTGTAGTGGATGCTCCCAGCACAGCTCTCTCACAGCCAAAGACCAAGCAGCACCCAGTACAAAGCCACTTCTGTGAAAGGACCAGCTCACCATGACCTCACTGGTGAAGTATTTTTCAATTTTAGAAAAATCAGACGAGATGATCTCAAACTTAATTACTAGTGAAATTAAATGCCCCAGTTAGATTAAGGCAGCAAATAGCACTCCTATTGTATTACATCTCGGCAGAGCAAACAAAGCTATTTCTGTGATATGACAAGCTGTTGTCTTTTGTGCACTGCTGCAATTTCTCTGTGTGGCAAAAGGCCAAGGACCAAGAGGCTCTTTCTTCCCTAGTGATATTTAGTTGTTCTCCCTTGCCTCATACCCCTGAACATCAGGCTGCAGCTGTGTGGCTGAGAAAGAGGGGATAGGGCTAATCTCAGCAAAAGACCTCAAAGGCATGTTCTCAAAAGAGGCCTCCCACACAGTTACTGGAAGAGGCCAAGAGACTCTCAGTGAACCCTCAGCTGCCCTCCTCCATATAACATTTTTATCACTTCAAAACCAAATCACTTCAGTGCTGATAATACTGATAATAAAACATTACTAAATGTAATTGTTTTTGCTGTGCTCAGGCACTTCAAGCTTGACTCAAAGGCTTCAATTCAGGGAAGCACATTAAACGTTACTTTTAAAAAGCAGAAAGTGATATTCTTTACCTTCTTTCAATGACTCTCCAAAGCTGACGCCAAAATTCCAAGTTTCGTTCAAAAGGGGTTAGAATTAACTTTTTGTCTTCTTCAAGGCTGAGGCAAAACAGATAAGAGATTCTATTTGACCCATTTCAGGCAATAAGCACACGATCGCTTCTCCTTCAATCCAGGAAGCTTCAGTTTCAGAGACAGCTATCAAATCTGACTCATATAGCAGGTACTATTTCTGATAGTTTTGCATCCAGGTAAACCAGCGTCAGTGGCACTGGTTCAGCAGTGACACAATGGCTCCTGACCATGCCAATGGAGAACTGGTAATGACAGAAAGAGCAAAAATTCATCAAAAGTCTGCCTGTGAAATTTCAGAGCCACAATAAACCTCAGAAACTATCCCAAATGCCAGTAGGTATTACTCAAAATGAGTACCACCTGGAAAGCATGAATTTGAGGATGGTACCCGACATGGCTCTATACAACTTTCAACTCACTGTTCGCAGCACCTGAGGGACTTTGCTCAGGGTAAGTGTGGGTTCACAGAGGGTGAGCAGATACCACCGAGCATCTCCAGGCCAGGAGATGCAGTGCAGGAACCAGCACAAGCTGCTGTAGTCAGGCTGGCAGTGCTTCACTCTGTTCAGAGCAGCACTGTTGCTGTGGCTGGGCTGTCCAGCCTCCCAGAAGTACAGAGAGCCTCTGACAAGATGTTACTTTTATAGGTCCAGCAAGGTTAAATACAACCCACTGCTTCCTGTGTCTCCAGATGCCACCAGCTACTTACTCTGGCACAACGTCATACTCACTGGGCAAGCTGGCGCCTCCATTCAAGAAAGCTCTCCCTCTCTGCTTGTTTCAAGTCTTCTGCGCTGGTTGTCCTATCCCAGAGTGGCCTGTTACAAGCATATTCTGGAGTCAGTGGTCAAAAGCAGCAGTTGGACTGGTTACATTACCTCAATAAACATCCGTAAAGATGACAGGCACCACACATTCAGCTATACTGAAACAATTATAATTCAGACATGCACACACCTGTTTTCAGTAGCTTTAATTACATCTTTTTTTCCTTGTTCCTTCTAAACTCCACTAGCTAGGAGCATGATATCCTATGCACACTAGATCTCACAAAGCTGGTTTTTTTCAAGCTAAGATTTGTATGGCATTTAAGATGGGGAGCTCATCCCTCTGTCCACCACACATAACTCTGGAAAGGCTTACTTGGTTTCCTGGCTTTCTGGAAAAGCTTACTACATTTCCTGGATGCACCAGCTCCAGCATCACCAGGCTTTAACCAGGAAACCAACACAACCAGGACAGATAGGCTGAGGCTGGCAGCACCCACAAAGCAGGCAGGCACCTGTGCCATAGGTTACAACAAGCTCATGCAGGCCAGGTGGTGGCTTCTCCAAAACAGGATATTGACACAGTAGATGGCTGTCCCCAGGCTTGCAGCCACCAAGGGGTTAAGCCTGCTGGGCAGAGGGGAGTCATACCCAGCCCTGCAGAACTCACCTCCGTGGGATTCGAAGGAACTGCCGGTTCTCCTCATGCAGCTGCTGGACATGCTGGGCCTCCTGGGCCGTGAGGAGGCCGGTGCGGCTCTGGGCTGACACAATCTGGATGTTCAGGCGCTCTGCAGGAAAGACAATAGAGCCATCTAAAGCCAGCTGTCCCTGTCTCCGCCTGTCACCAGCCCTGCTGGCCTCTGCCACCCCACCCCGTCCCTAAAGATCCCCAGCCCTGACCCAGGACCCCATCCCCTTTCTCTAGTTCGGCTAACCCCAGTGCCAGCCCCGGTCCCACTCCCTCTCCCCCACCCCAGAAACGGTCTTGGCCCCCGCCCGGGTCCCCCTTCCCCGAACAGCCCTGAGTCCCTCCCCAGGCACAGCGGGGGCACAGCCGCGGCCTAGGACCCGTCCCAGCCCCTCACCGGCCGCGAAGCGAGTGCCGGCCAGCTCGGCCGTGGCCAGGAACTCCTCCAGCGGACTCTGCTCGACGGCCGACTGCAGCTCCGGGCCGCGCTCGCCGCCCACATCGCTGGCGTGCAGCTGTCAGGATAAGACACCGCCGTCAGCCCGAGCCTCTAGCCGCCCTCAGCCCCGCCGTCACGGGCGCCCCGCCGTCACGGGCATCCCGACGCCTTACCCATGAGGAGGCGCCGCGGCGGCCCAGGCCGTGCTGCCGCTGGAGGCAGCGGCCAAGTCCCACGCCCCGCTTCTTGCCCATGCCGCCGCCAGAGCCGGAAGAAGCCACCCCACTTCCGCTTCACCCGCACCACCCCCTCCGCCGCGCGCCGCACCGGCGGAGCAGCGTTCCGGGCAGGTGGGTTCCGGGACGGCACCGCGCTCCCCGCGCCCGCCACCGGGCGGCGACACGGCACCGGTCCCCACCCGCCCCGTGAACGGTTCCATGGTGACAGATACCCTCGTGACCCGCCGCCCCGGGGCCATCCGTGCCCAGCCGGCCTCTCCATCGCTTCATGTGCTCATGGGCCATCCTTCCGACACCTATCCACACGCTGCCCCGGCCAGCTGGCCACCAACATACATGCACGTCCCTCTGTCCATCCCTACACTGCCCTGCCCACCTGCCCGTCCATCCATCCATCCATCCATCCATCCATCCATCCATCCATCCCCACACTACTCTACCCATCTGTCTGTCCACCCCGACACTGCCCTGCCCTCCATCCATCCATCCATCCACACGCTACCCTGCACATCCATCCGCCCACACTCCCACTTTCATGCCCATCCACCCATCCATCCATCCCCATGCTGTCCTGCCTGCCTGTCTGTCTGTCCACCCCCATGGCAGTCAGCATGGACACACGCCTCTGATGCTTCCCACCAGAAACCCAGCTCTAACTCTCTCATTTCTCCAGTGGCCACCAGCCGCACCATTAACACACGGGCACTAACAAAACCCAGGGCAGGTCTAGTCCCAGCACCCCGAGGTCTGTGCTGCTGCAGAAAGCCGTGGCCAAGGAGTGAGGCGCAGGGCGATCAGTCCCACCGGAGCCCATGGCAGCTCCAATGGCTGCAGAGGCCAGTTCTGCTCACCAGTTTGGCCTGGCACAGATGTTATCTCTGGGAAGGAAACAACACCAGCAGCGAGGCATGAGAAACCCTGTCCCAGCAGCCAGTGATGCAGCAGAGGTTTGTTCATCCCTCCAGGGGAAGCCACAAGCTGCTGGGGCCGAGGTTGCCTCTGCACCCTGTAACACACCCAGCCCAATGCAGGATCCTTGTCCCTAGGCTCTGTCATCCCAACACAGCTAATAGCACATATGAGGGACGACAGTAACAACAAGGGATCCTAGATGCGGCGGTGGAAGATGTGCTATGAGGTAGCTGCCAAAACTTTGTAAGAGCTCGGGCATCTCTGCAGGATGAAGGATGTTGCCCACCTAGCCAGGGAACCATCAAATGGGTTTCAGTGGCAGCAGCCATTGCTGCTGGTCCAGGTCAAGAGCAGGGAGAAGGTGAAATTAATAAACAACTTGACCTGTTCTTGCATAGTGAACTGATTTATGAACCATTTCTGCTTTATGGGTGTTGGGTTAAGGCCAGACATTTTTGACGATAACTCTGTATTGTGTATCTGTTGTAATTGGAGAACAACCTGGCTAATCCCAGGAAAACAGAGGCACTGCCTACACAGGCAGGCAAAGCTCAACTTGAGGTGCCGGCTGCCAGCAGCACGACAGTGTACAAACCCCCATGGGCTGGAGTGGTCTTTTCTCATGCTCAGCACTACTTGATGCCTCCTCATGATAAACACTCATTAAGAAGACACAGTTCTTCCTTTCTTCTCCTTTTCAAAGCCAGCAACCATACGGCATAAATTTCCCAAGTACGCCTGAACCCTTGCCATGCTCATCCCAGGCTCTGCCACTGCCGCCAGCCTGGGCCAGCCCCTCCTTTGCTTCCTAAAGGCAAATAAGACAGATGAAAGGGGACTGAACATTTGCCTTTTCATTTCCACAAAGTACTCCAGTGGAAGGCTGGTGGGCTACAGACAGCATGCAGCGATTTAGTAAATTCATTTTTAATCAAGTCGTCTTTAATAAAACCATCTCAGGTCTTTATGTAGGCACCAAGGCAGTAATATAAGTGCTCATTATTGTATTTCTTTTATACTTCAGTTAAAAGTTACTTTCCTTCTGTGCTGCATAATCATCAACCAGAGCAGCCAGCCAGCCCAGCCTTTCCCCACGCCTTGGGTCTGGCAGCACTTCTAACCCCACAGCCAAGGCACATGAAATGCTGTTCCCAGGCTGCCCAACCAGAGGCAAAGTGCTTTAATAATCCCATTGGCACAGCCCCAGCACCACCAGGGTCCTCAGCTGGTGACACAGCCCCTGCTACAGAGCAAGGAGCCATGCTCAATGGCCCTCCATGGGACACAGGCAGCCATGGACGACGGCATGGACTAGAAACAGAAATGCTTGGGGATGAGCAGGAGTGCTGGAAAGGTGGGAAAAGGAGACTCAGGCTGGCTCCACTGCTTGCAACCCTCTGTGCATCCTGGGGGCAGTGAATTTTGAGGGTAACCTGCAAAACAACAGAACCATGCATTTTGATTGGGATGGTTTTCCCACACGTTGCTCTTTTTTCCCACTACATTCCCTGTTTTCATTCTGAAGTGCTCCAGGGACAGTCACAGCAGATACTTTCTGGCACCTTTGTGGGAACTGCTGAAGAAATGCCCAAACTGCCCTCATTCTTGCAACAGATACTTTTTTGGGCACTTCATAAACACTAAGGAATTATTTCTGTCCACTGATGCCAGCAGCACAGCAAGGATCACTTTGAGCAGAGCAATGCTGAAGGAGATAAAGATTGGGTGACCCAAGTAAAAGAGACATCAGAGTCTTGTCTAAAGCCTTAATTGCCTATCTCTGACTGCAACGTTTCTCATCCCACTCCTATTGCTCTGCTGCACCCACTTGAGCAATATGGGTTTCTTCTGGTTTTACCTACAGACAGCAACCTGCTTCTCCTAGAAGACACTTACACATGGATTAATAGCATAGAGTGAAAAGGGCCACCAAGAAAGACCTGCTGTCACAGGAGCTGTACAGTAGTGGCTTGGCTCCCATGTGTCCACGCTGAGAGCACAGACAGCCAAGGAGAGCATGGAGAGGGGCACAGTGCTGCAAAGTCCAACAAACCTGTTGATTTGAAGTCTGCTCCCATACGACGCAGCAGATACCACAGCATGCAAAATGAACTCCAATTTCACTGCTGGGCCTTGTTCTCACAACTCAGCTCTTTCACAGCAGTGCTTGGGCCGGAGCACAACGCTGTCCTGGGGGAGCAATCACCCCTTGTGCATTGCTGAACCTCTCACTGCTCCTTTGGAGCATGTTAACTGAATGCCCAGCACTGCTGGCTCTTTGGAGGTTGGCCATGGCTTTGGGACTTCTCACAAAGTCCTTTCCATGGACAAAGTAAAATCTGCTGTCCCTCTAGTGCACTGCAATCATCAACTTGTGTCAAAAGGGCTCGCCTCCCTCCCAGCTTCTGCCTTGGAGCCAAACCACTGCTCCAGTTTTTGATGCAAATCCTGAGAATTATTTAGCAGCAGCAGCAGTTTTTCAAAAGCCAATGACACCGGTGCATTTTTGCCTGAAGGAAACAATGTTCTTTCTGGACAACTTTTCCTCCATTTTCCTCTAAGGCAGCACTGGGAGATCTCAGGACTGTGTCTCTAAAATATTCATGTGATGGCTATTCATTATTCATGTAGGCTCACAATGCTTGATTCAACGGTACCACCAACCTCGGCCTGACAAGCAGACTCATTAAGAACCCTCCCTCCAAAGCACCCCTGCAAGAACACCAAGACAATTTTGCTCTGTCCACAACCACAGCTGCTTGAACCCTTTTCTTTCCATCTGTACTCAGAAGCGTGATGGCACCATAGGAACTGGAGGAGCCTGCTCCGCAAGCTTCCCCATCTTTTGGTTCCCTCTAGAAAGAAGGAGCAACCTGGGGACGTGCTGAAGCAGGGCAGCCCGGCCAATGCTGAGCCCTGAGAAAGAACTGACCCTGCCAGGGCCCTGGGACAAGTTTTTTTAGACTCCGCTTCTTCCACCAGCCCTATGAAGATAAAAATCACCTCCCCACTTGGCAGGGTGGGGGAAGGTTAATTAGAAAGAGCTGCCTTTCTCTTTGAAGGTGCAAAGGGCCGGGCAGGAAGCCGGCAGGGGATTTCTCCGGCTCCCAGCTTGCTGGGTCTGCCCAGGCAGGCTCATCCCCACTGCCCACCATCGCCCTCACCGGCTCCCTCTCAGCATGGACAGGGATGGCCCCAGGGCGGCAGACCCCAGGACGGGGTGTCGAGCAGAGGGTGCTGCCCCAGCACCACCTCAGCACCCCTTGGATAGCAGTATGGTGGGAAGATGGGTGCCTGGCACAGCCCCACTGGCCCAGCAAACGTAAGGGTGCTGTGACCCCTGAGGGAGGGCTCTGCACCCCTGGCCTCCGGCTGCCCTTCTAATTATAGCTGCAGGCGCAGGAAGAGCCGGGGCAGGAAGCGGGGTGTGCCGTCCTTGGTGACTGAAAAACAACGGCGGTGGAGGTGTGCCACCACAGCCCCAGCCCCGGGGCTGCCACCAGGACATGGCACCCTGAGCTGCACTAGCATTGCCCTCCATGCACCCAGGGGGACCCAGGGCCATCACCCCATGGCCCCTCCATGGTCCTCACACTGTCCTGACATCGCCCGTGCCCCCTGCCCTGAGCTCTGGAGCCTGGCAGGACAGGACAGCTGCCAGGATGGGGTGCTCCTCCCCTTTGAAGAGGCTGGAGGGCTGTAGGGGTGGCATGAGGCAGACCTTAAGGGACACTAAGGATCCTTCTCCGTGTCCCTTCTCCGTGACCAGGAGGTGCTGTCCCATGCAGCAGGCAGCCATCTGCAGCTGCTGTCAGTGAGACCTGGATGATGCCTGGCAGGGCTAGAGGCCACAACATCCCACTTGTCCCCACTGAGAGCCCACAGGGCCCACACACCACTCAGCCTTTCCGTTTCATGGAAAATCCTGACAGTTCAGTGTTTCCTTTGTCCTGGTTTAGAACAAAGAGTCAGAACTTCGACATTTAGCACAGTTACAGAACCTCTGAAATAGTGTGTTTTGGAAAATACTGAAATGCCGGTTTGAAATGTTTCATTTTGACTGTGTCACTTGGGCTGCTGCGGCACGATGAGCTCTGCTGCCTTACAAGAGGTGAAAGCCAAGGATGTTTTCATACGCTGACAAAATCAATACGTGCCTACGATATATTTTGGTCTTCTCATATCAGCTCTTCCAAGCACCTTTTCCCCATTGCTCTCCCCAAGCAGAGACCCACATCAGCTCCAGTTCCCGCTGCTGGGCACAAAAGTCATAGAATCATAGAATCATAGAATCATTCAGGTTGGAAGAGTCCCTTGGGATCATCGAGTCCAACCATCAGCCCTACTCTACAAATTTCTCCCCTACACCAAATCTCCCAACACCACATCTCAACCACTCTTAAATACATTCAGAGATGAGGACTCCACCACCTCCCTGGACAGCCCATTCCAGGGTCTGACCATGCTTTCTAGGGCTGCTCTCTGCACGATTTTACCCTCTCCCATCAGGTAGAAGCCCTGGCATCTCCCCACACTGCAGCAGGGCAGCCAGCATGGGCAGCCTGGCATCACCCCCCCGAGGGGAGCATGCACCCCACAGCCTACAGACTTGTGCTGGGTTGCAACCACGGGCTCCAGTGCAGACTGGAGCGGCCAGGGGAGAAGGAGGCAGATGGAGCGGGGGGGGAGGTCCTGCCAAGGGCTCACTGCTGGGCTGCGGGGCAGAGATAGTATCCTACAGACTGTCCCACGCCTCGCACAAGCTCTCCGGGCAGGTGATGCTTGGTAGCTGCTGGGGCATTGCATAAACCGAGAGCAGGCTGCTCTTCTCCCTGCAGGCTACAGGGCTGTGCAGATAAGCCCCCAGTCTGCATGTCCTCCACTGCATGGGGTGCTGCTGGCCTCACAGGTGGGGAGGGAGCCTCATGCTGACTGGGAAGCAGGCAGTGTGCCCAGGCCCCACAGGGCAGGATCCCCTCTCATTGTGCCACAGCTTCTCTTCCTGGCAGCGAAACAAGGACATCCAACACCTCAGGATTAGCCCCATGCTTAGGGCTGGTGCCCCAAGCTTAACTGGGCTGCTCCCTCTTGCCAGATTTCACCCAAACACCACGGCACAGCTCCTCAGCCCAGCACAGGACTGGGAGGGGTCAGCATTTCCTTTAGCAATTGCTATCACAGGCCACCACAATTTGCCATGTTGCCAAGTGTGTGGCGATCCTCCATGCTCAGAACTGAAGCAGCCACCACACAGCAGGAAAGAGATGGTCCTGAAGCTAATTGGGACCATTAATGAAACAAGGAAGGCTGCAACGGTCTGGCACACCAACTGGTGATAAAGCATGGCGAGGAACTGAGCTGAGACAGTTTCCATCCTTGAGCAGGGCTGTAACCACAAGACACCTTCCTGGCAGCTGCACTTTCAGCCAGCCTGGAGGCAGCCATACTGGGGACGCTGCTGCTCCCCAACCACCACCTGGATCCCCCAGAGGGTCTCCAAAGGGCTGATAAGGAAACTGCCACTCCAAGAAGGCATCGCAGAAATGGAAGTGCAGCTGACCTGGGGGCTTGGGGGGCTTGAGTGGCTCTGCAAAGAGCTCAGTGGGAGTCATGATCAGAAGTGTCCATATACCTGTGACAGCCCTCCCGGCACCAACCTCCCTCTGAAGGCAGCACTACAAGGAGGCTTGGGGGTTCCTTACCTGCTCCATCCCACCTGGAGCAAACACCTGCCCTCAAAGCCACCAGCCCAAGACCCAGGACAGGCTCCTCTGCCCACAGGCAGAGGTAGGCAGGGGTTTGGCAAGGCAAGCCGGGCTCCCAGGGAGAGGCTGCTATGCCCACACATCTTGGAGGAGCAGCCAGGGTTGCAGCTCTCAGGTGGTGTTCAGGGAGGTGGCAGCCCTTTAACAGAGGGCAGCCCTGGGTCTGGGGCATGAGCTGTAGGCTCTCAGCGCAGCAGTTCAGCAGGACACCTCAAGCAGAGAATCACAGAATCACAGAATATCAGGGATTGGAAGGGACCTTGAAAGATCATATTCCACTCCCCCTCTGCAGGCACCTCGGGAGTACCACACCGTGTGGGTGTCACATG